>BQNB010198303.1:0-11145 GCA_026074375.1 Tanacetum coccineum | reverse complement strand
TGGTATTTCGCCAACCAATCCATACCAATGATGACGTCAAAACTACCAAGCTCTACGGGCATTAGATCTATGTCGAACGGATGACCTAATAATCCTAACGTGCAACCTCTAAGAACAATATTTGTTTCTGAAATTCTTCCATCGGCAAGTTCTACGGCATAACTAGTGTCTAAAGTGGATGGTGCAACATCAAGATAAGCACTAAAGGTAGACAACACAAAACTCCCATCGGCTCCCGAATCGAATAACATAGAAGCATAACAGTTATTGAGAAGGAACGTAGCCTCATTACCTCCAGTCTGGTTTCTAGTCTTGTTTCCATTCTTGTTTCCAGTCTTGTTTCCACGGTTCTGATTTCTCAACTTAGGACAATCTTTCTTAAAATGTCCTGGCCATCCACACTCATAACAAACAATACCCGACCGATTCCCAACTAGGGCTCTCTGAATGTTTGGAGTAACTATAGCCATATAATCCCAAGTTATATGACTGACTCTCTTACAGTTTCTACATCTCACAGTACACGGCCCTGCATTGTGCAACTTGCACTTGTTGCAGTAGGGAAGAGATCCAACATACCCCTTTTTCTCATTGTTCCCAGTCGTATAAGCTCTTGACACGTTATGGCCTCTAACATTTTGCCGTTTGAAAACTAGTTGTTATCCACGATTATCTCTCGGGTTGTTATCCAACCTTCTTTTGTTTTCAGCACTTCTAGCATATCCCTTCAGCTTTTGATCCATTAAGTTGGCAATACGAATTGCATCTTGAAGTTTAGTGGGTTCAGTAGTGATTAGATTCCCCTGAATATTGTCAGGCAAACCTCCAACAAATCTCTCAACTTTGTCCTCCTCATTCGGGACCATTCTAGTACACTACAACACCAATTCTTGAAATCTTTTGGTATAAGCAGTCAAGTCATTTCCTTTCACAACCAAGTTCAACAACTCGGTCTCCATCTTCTGAACCTTGTTTCTTGGACAGTACACTTCTGTCATCAACTTCATAAGTTCTGCCCAACTTATGGCATAGGCGGCCTCAATCCCAATTGTTCTCTTATGGGAGTTCCACCAAGTCAATGCACTGTTTAGTAGTGTGCACGTAGCATACTTCACTTGGTACTTCTCTGGACAGTTGCTAATGTGGAACACCGTTTCCATTTTCTCGAATAAATGATTTAACCCAACAACTCCTTATGTTCCATTAAAGCTAAGTGGCTGACACTTCAGGAAGTCTTGATATGTACACTCTCGAGCAGGCACAAATCCTCTGAAGTTATAGCCATTTCCTCTTCTGTTCCCACTACCATTTCTATTTCCTCCATTTCCATTCCCTCTATTTCCATTTCCACCATTTCCATTTCCTCCATTCCCATTTCCTCCATTTCTATTTCCTCCATTCCCTTCTTCTTGTCTACCCTCATCTCTCATAAGAGGTTCAGGGTTCCTGGCAGTGTTATGAGCTCCCAATGCTCCTGCTATTTGGCAATCAATTTGTTCGTTAATTCCTTCACGTGTTCTTGATGCTCCAGATCGGGTGTTAGGTATTGTCCTGCAACATAACAATACGCAACACGATGAATTTTCATGGTGATACGAGATTGTTAGTGGGTTTCGAATAAAATAACGAGTATTAATACACATAAATACAAAATCATAATAACTTCATGATAATGCCATGATTTAGTAATAATGCAATATGCAATAAGCAATAGAAAATATCATTAAGTTAAGAATATCAAACATAAAATGGTAACATTAGATTTCATATCATCAATATTAATGGTTACATCATGGTTCCAAAATATAGGATTTACAAACCCCTAATAACTAGCTACTACTAGGTGCTACGGGTCAACACTAGGATACTTAAGAAATAATCTAAGAATGGTAGTCCAAATGCCTCCTGGCACAAGCCTCAAGCCTAGCAATCCTCATGCGATCATAAAATATAAAACGCCGAATCTGTCTCATCTCCCTCTGAACACATAACTCCTTTCGCTAAGACCGGGCAACTCTCTGACTCGCAACATCCACTATGTCTCTAAGTCTCATATTATCCCGCCCCAACTCTCGAATCCTCTCTAACATATCAGTACTCTGCTATCTTGTCACTACGATCCTGTGTCCCTGATCCTTCTGGACACTCTCAATAACCTGAACATGACGAACCGAAATCTCCTCCGTATGATCATGAAACCTCTTAACCAAATCTCCTAATGTCTCATACGTGACCTCTACAGCTCCTTCTTGAGCAGGCTCAGGGATATCATCAGCTACCACTAGGTGAGTAACTCTATCAACTCTAACCTCAACTGGGCCTTTCACATCCGTCTTGATCTCCTCTCGATCAACAGCCTCAACTACAACTCTAGCATCAATCCCTCTATCTCTAAGAGCATCCGCATAAGCGATATACTCATCGATCTCTGCCTGAATCTCAGGGTCAATATCAATCCCATCACTCCTCACAACCTCAACATCCTCCTCTAAATCAGTCCCTCTAGACCTAGACGGCTCAGAACTCTCATCCTCAAAGTCAACTCCAAATCCAGCCTCTCTAGGTACATATGGCTCAAAACTATCCTCTAAATAACCCTCTAAATCTGTAGTTGTCTTAGGACTCCTAATCCTCTTAGGTGATGGTAAAAGATCAGTACGTGCATAAGACAATGCTCCAAGGGTAGGTGTAGATAATGGTACAGATGCAGTAAGGGATCTAATCCTCTTGCGAGAAGGACTCGCAAAAGAATAATCATGAGATGGTCTATCAGAAATAGCAGCAGATGAACGATGAATACTCGGTACCAATGAACATAAGTGATGACTAGATCTTATACCCGATGATGGTGTGGGTAATGAATGATCAGAAGATGAACGACTAGATGCAAAATCAGATAAAGCATCTGTAGAAGAATCTAAAGAAGTCTCTGATGATGAACTCGATGATGAATCCCTCGAAGAATCATTCGAAGAAAAATGATTTTAAGAAGAGTAATCAACTGAATGTCTTATAGCAAGACGATGAGTAGGTAATGGTCCAACCCTCTTCCTCACAGTCATCATATGTATCGGCCCATTAAGATGGTAGCGGTACGGTCGACCATGAGGAATAGGGTGCCCAGGTGCAAGAACCATGGCTCGATGTCGAAGTGCGCCAGATGCAACAGGTGAACTCTGAGTAGAAAGGGTAGTCTTAGTGAATGATGTACCATGGGTAGGTGATGGTGGTGTATCAGGTATATCACTATCTAAAGAATCATCAATCGATGAAAGAAATGGTGAAGTAGCTTGTAGTGGTGGTATATGATTTGATGACGGATCCTCTGATGGATCAAACTCTGTATCAGATGCGGGTGAATAATCAGGTGATGCGGGTGTATAATCAAGTAATGGTGGTATAGTGGGTGAAACAGTAAGTATCGGTGTGGTATCAATACGGGTAGTAGGTGGGATCATAGAAAGTGTAGTGTCAGAGATAGTGGTAGGGATAGTACCAAACAAGATAACTCGTCTAGTAGATGTCCCCACACTCTCCTCAGATGAATCGGATGAAACTGAGATAACAGAGATAGCCATAACCTACATAAGCAAAAGTTTATATAAATATCCTTTATACCAACCATGCATGATGCGGAAAAAGAATAATCAAATGGGTAAATAAACCAATGAATGAATGGGTAATTGAATGCATAGATGAATGAGTGAATGAATAAACCATCAGATGAAGTACCGTAAAAAGAATGCAATATAATTATAGTAATATTAGGTATACTTAGTATTTAATTACATAGTACATATACATATTACATATATGTAAAATCACGTATGGCACATATAATCACGTAGGATCACATACTGGTTATAGACCATACCTAGTTTATACTACCTGGTTCTTTATAACCTTGGCTCTTGATACCAATCTGTCACACCCCCAAATAGGGTTCTGTCCGATTTAGTGTCCGGGGGCGTGACGTCACTGAATATCTCAAGTACAAAGCATAAAGAACGACCTCTAAGGGTACGTTTAAAATAAACACCGTTGCATAAATTCAAAATATTAATAAGTTTTACATTAATCAAATTTAGAAGATTCAAAAGTTAAAATGCGGAAGCTTAAATAAGTTCAACAACGGTATTTGAAGACATAGATAAATTTCTAGTAAACCGGTCTGGGCAAATAGACTTCACATAAGTCAAGCAACGACATCCATGCTAAGCACTTGAGATAAACATGCTTAAAACATCAACATAAACTTGGTGAATTCATAGGTTTAGTTCAAACGTATTTAATGTGTGTTGGGATTAAAAGCTTCTTGATGCTGTTTGGAAGTAATTGCTGCTAAGGTTAGAGTTACTACTGCTAGTATATATTACTACTGCTAATGGAAGTTAAGATTGCTCAGAGACTTGGAAGAAATACTACTAAGTAGTTAATACTGCTAGTATATAAGTTACTACTGTTAGTGTAACTTAGTACTGCTAGTATATGCTAGTACTGCTTGAGTAAAGTTACAATTGCTAGCATAAAGTTAGTACAGCTAGTGTAACTTAGTACTGCTGATGAAGAATGAAGAAAATATTCTAAGTAGTTACTACTGCTTGTACACAGTTAGTGTTGCTGGAATAAAAGTTAATGATGCTGGTTACAACTGCTGAAAGATTACAACTGCTAAAAGAATTTCTACTGTTAGAAGGATAAAGATGAAGATTGCTTATCATGATTACTTACGGGATAAGTATGAGATATTTTTGTAAAAGATATGTATATCTTATTAAGTTAGAAGATTTGCAGTTATCTATTAGAATTATAGAAGATTTGTAGTTATCTTGTAAAGGACTCATTAGTGTATAAAAGGAGATCCTAGGTTATGGTTATATATATACATTCATACGTTTTTGATATATAGCTTCAAGGTTGTAAACCCTAGTACTACATAGAGTACTCGTATTATTGATAATAATAATATTTGAGCTTTTCAGTGATATCATTGTTCATACAATTTACTGTTTCATTAATATTCTTCTAAGTATTAAAGAGTAGATTCTGCATACTCTTTAGTATTCAAAAAGTTTCTACTATAGATGTTTTGGATTTATCCAAAGTAACTTAACCTTTACAAGCTAAGGAATCGATCTTAAGTTGGGATCAACAATGTGGACCACAAGATTATCAAAACGTATGCGACAGTTATAGGAGATACAACTTCACATAAAGAGGCATTTACGTTGCACTAAGCTCATGACACTGAAGCTAATACTGAAAGATAGCATGTACAACGCTTATAAAGGGCTTGCCCTTCAGGTGTCGCGACAAAAAGACCAACCTACAAGTTTTTGACAATACATATATGCCGTTATTCCTTGGCAAACTCGAGACTAGTAAGTGCTTCTTACCCGGATAGGGATAATTAGTCTCAATAGATATATTTATTCACTCGCGCTCACTTAACCAGCCAGTCGGTTAAAGGTGATTAAAAGTTCATGATAAGTCGGTCAATAGTGGTCTAAATGCTACTTAGGTAACACGTAAACGAGGAATTGTCCTCACGTATAGTACTTGTGTCCGTTTTAAAAAAGCAAGCAATGTTTTTCTCACCACCAAGGTTATAAACACAATTATCAAACAATTAAAAGCGGGGCTATGAACTCAACTTGATTGGTGAATTGAAGAAGAATAGTCTAGAATAAAATCACATGATAACGAACGACGGTTCGTAAAGACAACTAAAAACGAATGTTGCTTTAATATCGGAGTAGTGCAAATATGCGGATAGAATGCATAAGAGTTTACTAGTGTACTTTTATTAATATATTTCCAAAAATTTATGTTTGTGATCGTATAGTAATTAAAATGTTTTCGTAAGTAAAACGAATAATAATAATACGTATATTAATATTACATACACATATATGTCTAAGTAAAAATATTATATATATATATATTGTTTGGCTCTTTATTAAATTCCCGTGCACTTTATTTAATTCCCGTATATCTAGTTTTATCATGTGCGTTTTTTAATATTTACTAAGTATAATAATTTATAAAAATTTCGACATGACCCGTTCGTGTTTCCACGTTTTCCAAAGTCATAGACTTTAATAAAAACCATTTTCAAATCATTTTCAATCCTCTTTTCAAATCTACAAACTATACATTGTCAAAACCCTTTTATTATTTAATCAAAAGACCGTTTGGACCCTTATTGGGCTTTTAGGCCCAATAAGCCTAATCTTATTATTCGTAACGTCCAACGTTCAAAATAAGTTAAACGTATAGCGTCTAAGTCGTACACTATTATTAAATAAGCTATTCATGAACTTATTCAATAAGCTACACCGTAGCTTTACGCCTTGGTGTCTTGTATTTATGTTGGGCCTTGGCCCGTTAAGTCCAAAAATGTAGTTTTACTTATCCATATAGTCCGATAAGCAAAACATTAAATAATAAACACGCGACTTAATAATAAGCTATTAATAAGCTCACAATAAGCCAAGCAATAATAAGCCGGACCACATAAGCTCAAGAATAAGCTCGTGGTGTTGGGCCTTGGTTGTGGGACGCGGCTAAAAGCCCAAGCAAACCATATTCGGGCTTATTTATTAAGCCGAATAAGTTTACCATTTGTCCTTTCAAAATAAGCTAGAAAATAAGCTAACAAATATAAGCCGAAACAAAATAAGCTAAACAAACACTTCTCCTTTCTTTCCTAGTTGGGCCGAACCATACATAAGCCCATTAAGCTCAATAAAATCAAAATAAGCTTTTCCAAAAGCTTATTATATAAGCCGAATATAAATAAGCTATAACATACCATTTTGATTACACGAAAATAACCACGATCACAAAACTATACTTTCCTTATATTTTCTTTTATTATTTTCGAATAGTATGTATACCCTTTTAGGGTTTATGTAGTTTCAAAATCTTTATTTTTACAAAATAAGTTGTACAACTAGTATGTATGCATCAAGATGATTATGAAAGTACAAGTTATTAAAAGATTTGAAGACTTACAAAGAAAATGGTAGTTTAGGTGATGAACAATGACTAAAATCAACTCAAACGCTGTTTAACTAATACCTGAATGATACAAATGATCAAACCTTCAACAAATCTTCAAAAGTTTTTGATTAAAAATGAAAATTTTATGAATTTATATATGTGTGTATGTATTTCGTGGGTTAGGAGGAACAAGAGAGCAAAAGAAAACTCAATGTTAAGTGTGTGTGAGATATGAATGAGAAAATAAGATGTAGGATGGTATATATGCACAATTGCTTCACACACTAAAAGTGTGTAAGTGTGTATGTTTCGTGGGATAGGAAAAAGGGGGAAGAGGGGACCAAAATGATCTCTCAATCATAATTATGCAAGGACAAATGCTAGTTTTAATATTGTCTTATTACTTTGAATTTTAAATTTGGCATCCAAGGTTCATAAGGGTGTTTTCTTTGGATGTGAGCAAGGGGAGGGGGGACCAAAATGGTCTCTAAGTGCTTCATATTTGATTTAATTCCAAGTCCTCCATGCATATGCTCATATTTTAAATAAATTACGATTTACGTAAGTAACAAAATGAATAACGGTATCACCGGAAATTATAAAATTTTAAACATTGCCTTGAAATATAAAAATGTGGCTATTGTCAAAATACTACAACGTTAGGTGTCTCGGTTCACTCCCGGTGATGATTCTTAGATAAAAGCAGGAAAACTTCCCGGTTACACGTAAAGGTTAAACGAAACTTTTAAAAATTCAAATTAGCGACCGGTAACGGCTAAAATATTAAACGGAAATTTGCGGGGTGTCACAAATATCACATCCGTTTCCGTTTCCGTTTAACTTACACCCAAACATCACAACCCTTTAAACACCTCTTTGATAGTAATTCCTAGGTGCTTACGCCACACCGGTGGAGGTTTGATCCTTTATCAAGCTAATGGCAATTTATATGCTATGACAGGTAATGAGTGTTAATATTCCATTTCCTATATTGTTATAATTCATTATACACCCAAGCGAATCCAAACACTTATGTGAGGTGCTAGTATATAATTTTTGTGCTTTTAATTACGAGGTCTAATTGGCTGTGTCATAAATTACCTTTAAAGAGTAAATTAAATGCCATTGATATTGCTAAGAACTAGGTAGAAAAGCTTATTTGCTTGAGAACAAGCAAATCCTAAGTGTAGGGGTACCTGATGAGGTGTTATTTTATACACTTTTTCGAGGTCATTTAACCCCCTACATCATGCAAATATGCTCAAAATACGTGCTTAATCATTTCCTTTTGTATTTTTAGCACTTAGATGGCATTTGGAGGAAATACATGTGACTTGGGCTCATTTTGGGAAGAAATGGACGAGATTACAACTCTACATAAAAGTCAAAGAAGAAAAACCATACAGTGGCTGGAGATATCGTCGTAATTTCTTGCGACAACGTCAAAATATACAAGCGACGACGTCAGGATCTTTGAGATGGCGTCATAACGTAACCGACTTAATGAAACCCTAGAAGATTCGGCGTAGCGACGGCGTCACAACTATAAAGCGACGTCGTCGCGATTGTTTTTCTATATATACAAACTCAGTTTTAGGGTTTTAAAGGGTGGAACTTGTCGGATGCGAGAGTCATACTTAGGGTACGAATTTTATCAGGTTTTGGGTCGATTTTAGGGTTCTTAAACCCTCTTGTATCAACCCTAACTCCATGTTTTAATCAAGTGAAGATCTTATATCCCTTTAATCTTTCAATATGTCTAATTGTTTCATTAATTGTTGTTTTTTGCTTTCTTATGATTGCATGAAACTTGATTTGTAACTCCTTTTAATATTGCTTCTTGTTGATGAGTGTGCGCGTTAGGCTCTAGAAAACTAGCTATAAGATACTACATTAGCATAGATGTCTAGGGAAACGTGATTGTGTAGAAAGGATATCATCGCAACAGTCTTCATACTACCTTGCCCTAATATGGTTGATTACCTTTTAAGTGTTTTAATGCATGTAATGTACTCTTAGGGGTCTTGTAATAGTCTTCATATTACCTTACTTGTGCGTTGCCTTAACAGAATATTACATAGAAGGCGGGTTCGTGTAATTCGTTCATGAGTTAGGAAATACTTACACACTACATCACAAGGGTGACGGGCAATAGAATTAGGAGGAGCAATTCAAGGAGTAATGCATGATTAAGTGAACACGTTTGTTTACCTATACGAGTTTACACATTAGTTTAGATTTAATTTATTTTATTAGTTTAATTAGTTTAAAACCAAACCCCCTTCAAACCCGAGATTTTAATTGCATTCATAAAAATATAAAAATACAAAAATAATCTTCTTTCAACCCCTAGACCTTAGTTACATTTAGTTTGAACCTTCACACTCTATTCCCTTAGAGAACGATAACAACCCTCGGGTCTTTCCTATTGTAACCTTTGCCCCTTTTGTGTTCTGAATATTTCATTTTTAGTTCTTTGACTATTTGACGTTTGCCAGTTTATTCAGATTTTGTACCGTGTTGAGTTTATTCAGATTTTGTACCGTGTTGACGGTGGTGATTTTGTTAAGAATTGTGGCAATTTATGGTTTATTGTGAATAATAGTAATTTTTAGAGGTTATTATTGTGTTATTTGCATTCCGGGTGGATGACCCGTGAAATTTGAGAAATGCCAAAAAAGAGTCCAGACACGTCCATTAATGTCCAAATGAGTTTTGAAAGGTTTAAAACGTAAATATGTCATGTAAATACTCTAGGTTAATGGAAAAATATTTTTAAGGTGAATAAAAATGCTAATTAACTTTGGAGAAAATTTGACGGTTGAGTTTTACGAGCTTTTAAGTGATTCCCACACAAAAAGAAAAGCCCGAGACCCCTTGGATACCATGACCGGTTCTAGTCTCATAAGGGACAAGGAGGCATGATTTTAGCTCCCTTGTCTAGAAATTGTACACATATATTCCATTTTACAACCAACATCTTCATTCATTCATCTCATTTTCAAAAATAAACACACACACAAGTGTGTGTGTGTGCGTCTGAAATAAGCCACCAAACAAACACCATAAATTTTCCAACTTTGATCAAGAACGAGATACTACGGGTTGATACAAGTGTACGGGTATTCATTTAATCAACGTTTGGATTGTCCGGTTCGTGTCGAAATCTATATTTTTGAAGATTTTCTTGTAAGTTTCTAAATTTAAATTTCATTTGTCCTTTTGGGTTTATATTGATGCATAGATATTAGTTGTACAAGTTGATCGCCGTAAAAATCGATTTTTAGAAACAAAATGAATAAAAGGATGCGCTTGGGGTTAGAATAAAAAGAAACAAGGATAAGGTTTTGTTAGTTTTGATATTGTGGTCGTGATGGTTGAGAAACATATATTGCTAGATAGCTAATTTTGTATAATAGCTTGTATAGCTTAGTTTGTGGACTTTCGTGGTTTATTTCGAACTTATATGCTCACGACTTCTTTTAGAATCACAAGGAAGTGATTTTGAATATTTTTGTGGTATGGCGTATGTTCGTGAACTATTTTATAGCTTATGGTAGTAACCAAATACTATATGTAGCGTACTAGCTTATTTTTAAGCTTACGGACTCGATTTTCGAGCTCTTGGGCTCACGGCCCATTACGCACAAATAAGTCGTGACTTATTTGATGGCTTATTGTGGTCCGGGTTATTTTCTACTTATTAGTATGAGCTTATGTATATAAATGGACTTTAGTTTTGGGCTTTGATCGTATTTTGGACGTATAAATACCTTATTAGACCCTTGTTGGGACTTAAAGCCCAATAAGCGATATTTAGTCGTTTTAAGAGTTTTTGACGAACTTTTGAAAGTGAAATGTATTTACGAAGTGATATTGAACGTTATTTTGGGGAAAACGTTTTAGTAAACGTTAAAGATTGAGATTTTAGAATTTTGTCGAAAAAGTGTCAAAATGGTAAAAAGTGTTGAAATTAAGGTTTGAAACCTTGGAAAACGTTATATAAACGTACAGGTCATGTCGAAATTTCGTAAAAAGTTTATACTTAGAAAATTTTACTTAAGAACATGATTTTTGGTTTTAAATAATAAAATATTAATAAAAAAATAAATTCACTAAAAGACGAAAAATATAATTTTT
>BQNB010198302.1:0-11145 GCA_026074375.1 Tanacetum coccineum | reverse complement strand
ACTTTTTGGTCGTTATTATATTATCTTGTGTTATTGATCTGAGAAGTAACACGCCCCGGACCCTTATTCCGCTGCGACCCAATTTGGGGGTGTTACAGATTGGTATCAGAGCCAAGGTTATAGAGAACCAGGTCAAATGTTTTTGCTGGACTATAACCGTTTTCAAACAACGAATTCATACAACGGGGTTGTACACGGGACATACATGCATACACTACTTGTTGCATTAGTTGGTTGGACTAGATGCATTCATATTTGATATACATGTTATGATATAAATGTATATTAATATAAGAATTTTATATTAAATACTAATATAAGCAATTTTGAATTTTCAGGTTCAGTCATGTCAGATTCGGATGAATCGGGGGTTACATACACGGAGGTTTCTAGCCCATTTGAGGATTTATCAGACATAGGATCACCGACAGCTGATGATCACGAGTACCTTGAGCAGCCTTGGATGCCAGAGGACCCATACGTGGAGGGCGCTCTTCAGGCCCCACCCTCTCCAGATTACGTGTCTGGCCCTGAGGAGCCAGAGCAGGCACCACCTTTGCCAGATTATGTTCCAGGCCTAGAGCACGCTGATGATGAGATTGTTGCTGAGGATCAGCCATATGCTGAGAATGCCTCACCCACTGCTCAATCACATGACTATGTCCCTGAGTCCGATCCTGAGGCAGACCCGGAGGAGGATGACGATGAGGACCCCGAGGAGGATCATGTCGATGGAGGAGATGACGGAGATGATGAGGATGAGCCATCGGATGAGGATGAGGATGATGATGTTGACATAGAGGCTGATGAGGATGAGGAGGAGGAGGAGCACCCAACTCCTGCTGACTCTGTAGTTGTTGCTTTACCAACTACCGATCAGGCCCCAACTGCGGAGGAGACAGAGCCGTTCGAGACTATTGAGTCTGCGGCCACACTACCACCATACCCTGCATATCGTGTGACAGCTAGGATTTCTATTCCAGCTCCAGTACCTACACCAATATCGTCTGATGCAGAGGTTGCCAGACTTCTCGCTATATATACTCTACCATCATCACCACTCTCCCCATGGTCTTCACCACTTCCCCATATACCTTCTCTACCACTACCCCCGCTACCATCTCCATCACTACCACTATCACCACTTTCACCTGTGTTATCTCCAGCACCACCTCCTAGCCCCATTCGTTCATTGGGCTATCGAGTTGCTATGATCCGGCTAAGAGCCGAGGCCGCATCTACTTCCCATTCTCTACCAGTACCACCACCCTTCATACTCTCCCCTACTAGATCAGATGCACCATCATCAGGGATACCACCACCCTTGTCCATATCAGTTCCTACTTCATCACCACCATTGCTAGTACCCTCTGCTAGTCGTAGGGAGGACAGACCCGAGGTTACCTTACCACCTCAGAATAGGTTAGGTATCGCTCTTGGTCCTAGATACGAGGTAGGAGAGAGCTCATATGCTCTGCTACTAGACCGGCTGGAGGTCTTAGGGCAGACTATGACTTTATAGCTACTATGGATAGGGAGATAAGGCATGATCCAGAGAGAGAGGTTGGATATGGGATCACCGACTCGTGGGATGAGATAGTTAAGACCCTGCAGGGGGCACCAGTTAGTACTGACACGGAGTTAGGTCGACATATGGCAGCATTTGAGACTAGGGTTAGGCAAGACACGGATGAGATTTATACGAGGTTAGCCGATGAGCAGAGTTAGAGATAGCTATTGGCTGGTCGGCTTAATATGTTGTTTAGAGACTGACGAACACATGCATATACACATCATCTGATGGAGACAGAGGCTAGATTGTCCTGAGAGGCTTGGAGGCGATCGATGGATGCGAGTGATCTTGCCCACGGAGAGGTTATGTCACTGCGCACTACCGTACTAGGACAGATGTCAGAGATTAAAGAGTTGCATGCTGCCAAAGGAGGCTAGTAGCAGGGACCCGTTGGAGGTCCTGCATAGCCAGAGCTGCCAGAGGAGGCTGGTAGCAGTTCATAGATTAGATCATGTTATGGCTAGTCATTTTGTATATAGCCTACTAAGTATTACGGGTTCAATCCCGGCTAGTAAGGCTTTAGGTTGTTATGTTTATTTTGTAACTTATGATTCATTTTGTATCTTGAAACACTTTCATGTTTGTTTTCCAATTTATATAGGGAGATGGTTGTATTAGGTATGCGTAATAGAATTTGTTTATGAATGAATGTCGATTTGGTTATTTATATTCCATTTGTTGGATTACAATTCAGTTTGTATTTTTCACTGTGTGTTGTGATCTCACTTTATTTTCATGTATATGTCATGTCATTGTATTGATTTTATGATATTAACAGTATTTGTATTTTTTATTGATGAAGAAAATGGCAACAAACGAGCCAACAAGGTCAACACCGGTCACAACAACCCCAGCCCAACAGCAACCACCACTACATCGATCACTAATTCCCAACTTCAGGCAATGATTGACCAAGGTGTCACTGCCGCTTTGGCAGCACGTGATGCAAACAGGAATGGCGATGACAGCCACACTTCGGGAACGGGTGAGAAGGACTGAACGCATTGTTCGAGAATGCACTTACCAAGACTTTTTATGAAGTTTGCAAATCCTCTATAATTCAAGGACACTTAGAGAGTTGTTGAAATTCTTATTCAAATGGTTCGATATGGATAGAGATTGTTTTACGATATGCAATGCCCTGTGGAAAAATCAAGTTTTTCCACTTGTACTATTCTAGCAGGTGCATTCCTAACCATGGTGGGAATTCCCATGTTATGACTGCTCAGTCATGATGCTGCCTAGCAATGTCTTGGGCCGATCTGAAGGAATGAAGATGACTGACAAGTACGTCGAGGATACGTGATGAACAAGCTCGAGGCTGAATTGGGTATTTGAAAGTGAAGGGTCTTGATGTGATGGGTACAAACAAACGTTTCCAGGAACTAAGCACTACTGTGTGTTTAGGGATGTTTCGGAGGTGTCTGTGACAAGATTGAAAAGGTTACGTCGATGGTTACCCGACATGATCCATGGAAATAATGTAGCTCAAAGCCTGAATGAAAAAACCATGCAAAGAGGCTGATGAATAATGGACACTGATAATAATGGATAGAAAAGGTCAACACCGTTGCTTGGAACGACAGGCTGAAACAAAAGGAAGTTTGAAAAATGCTTCCGAAAACAATCAAAACCAACAAACACGAACAAGAGGCAGAAACACTTGCAGGGCCTATACGGCAGGGAATGAGGAACAGAAGCCTCTATGAGGGATCTAAACCCCTTATGGCTAAATGCAAACTATACACGTCGTCCGTGTGCTCTAAAATGCCATTAATGCAAACAAAGTGCCCATTTTGCTCGTGAGTGTAGGGGTGCGGGGAAATGCAAACAATTGCCTAACTATTAGAGGGGACTAGGTAAGGCCAGAAACCTACTGCTTCGAGTGTGGTGTTCTAGGACACTTCATGAGGGAATGCACAAAGATGATTAAACAACAAATAACACAACCTGGAAATCAAGTGGTAGACAGGGATCCAGCCAACCAAAGTGTATGTGGTGGGACATGCAGGGACAAACCCAGATTCCAATTTATAGATGATGGGTACGATCCTTCTCCAAAAAACCACAATACTGTATATTTTTTTGATACTGGTTGCCGATAGGAGTTTTGTGTTTCTGTATTAGTTCCACAAATGGATATCACGCATCTACCTTCGATCACTATTATGATGTCGAAATAGTGAAGGCGAGGAAAATTAGGTTTCAAACACTATCTGTTAGGGTGTTTTGCACATTAAACTTCCTGAACCACCCATTCAACATAAATTTAATGCCGTTAGATACTTGGTAGTTTCGATGCTATAATTGGTATGGATTGGTTGGCAAAGTACCAAGCAATCATTGTGTGTGCCGAGAAGATTGTTCGTATCCCCTAAAGGAAACAGACAACCATTATTTGATCACGGTGACGGAAGCAACATGGGGATACGAGGCTCGTCTGCACATTATCTCGTACTCTAAAACACAAGAATACATGCTAAAAGGATTATGTACTCTCTTTTTGGCCACATGTCATACAAGTGAGGTTGAAGACAAGTCGGAGAAGAAGTGACTTGAGGATGTACCAATAGTTCGAGATTTTCTTGAAAGTCTTTCCTTGGAATTGCCGGGTCTTAATCCGATCTCAACAAGTGGATATTTCATAGAAATCGTTTGATACATGTGCTTTGCAACGTCGCTCGGCGCGCTTATCAGATTGGCACATTCTAAAATAATGAGTTGTCGGAGCAACTAAAAAGAACTTTCTGACAATGGACTTTATAAGGACATTGGTTCCTCACCCTGGGGAGCTCCGGTCTTGTTTGTCAGAAGAAAAGGGACTGATCATTCTGAATTGTGCATTGATTATATCAAGGAATTGAACAAGCTAAACAGTTGATGAACCGTTTTCCGCTCTAAGGAATTGTTGATTGATTTGATCAGTTCAAGGGTCGTGTGTCTAGTCGTAGATTCGTCCTAAGGTCATGTTTATATACACTGAGGGTTCGAGAAGAAGCATTCCAATAACCGCTTTCAGAACCGTTAATGGCCATTATGAATTTCTATAGTTATGCCGGGTTGGTTTGACAAACTACAACCTGCCGTTATGCATGGACCTTATGAACGGGTTGGCAAAAAATATTGGGATTATTTTGTGATTGTCTTTATTGACGATATTTAATATATTCAAAGAACAAGCAAGAACACGAAGAGCACCTTAAGCTAATCTTAGAATTGCTTAAGAAAGAGGAGTTGTATGCCAAATTTTCCAAGTTCTGAATTTTGGAAGTTCCAAAGTACTGTTCCTTCGCGTAACGTGATTGAGTAGTGAGGGTATTCAGTGGATTCCCGCCAAGATTCGAATCCATTAATGATTGGGCATCTCTAATCGCCAACGGTGAGTTCGTCAATTTTTAGATCTTGCTGGGTCATTATTCGAATATTTATTTGAAAGGTTTTCGTAAAGATCGCCAAACCAATGACCAATGCTTACTAGAAAAAGGTCAAGTTTTGATTGGGGTGATAAACAAGAAAGCAACTTTTCAAATGTTGTGAGCAAAGTTGTGCAGTGCACCAATCCTGGCCTTACCTGAAGGAAGCGAAGATTTTATCGCTTACTGCGATGCTTCAAAGAAGGGTTTGGGCGCTTGTGTTAATGCAATGAGATAAGGGATTGCTTATTGCATCACGCCAACTGAAGATTCATGAGAAGTATTTTACGACTTTGATTTGGAACTTGGATAGCAAGTAGTGTTCAGCCTCTCAAGATTTTAGAGCACTATCCTGTATGGAACCAAAATGTGCACGGTCTGTTTACTGATCATTAGAGTATACAACAAATTCTTCAATCAGAAGAAAGGAGTTGATAAATGAGGCAAAAAAAAAAAAAAAAAAAAAAAAAATACGACGGTTGGTAGGAGTTGATCAGTGATTACGATTGTGTGTTTACAATATCACCCCAGGAAAGGTAAACGTTGTTGCTGTTGCTTATAAGCATTGATGGAGGTGAGATCAACATTAGAGTTCGGAGCCTTAGTCATGATATTGGATTTGGATCTTCCCAAAACAAATCTTGAATGCTTTGGAACTAAAGCACGGAAAACCAGAGTACATCCAGAACAAAGATGTTGGAGGAAATGTTGTTGGAAAACGCCTTAAAATTGAGGCGATTAGGATGGAAAAGTTGGAACCCCGTGAAGATGGAACACTATGCCTCAATGACAGGAGTTGGCTACCCTATTATGGTGATTTGCGGACTGTGATCATGCACGAGTCCCACAAATCAAAATACTCTATACATCCGGGTTCCGACAAGATGTACCAAGATATGAAGAAGCTATATTGGTGGCCCAATATGAATGAGTCATCGCCGCCTATGTTTAAAGTGTATTGGACTTGTGCTAATGTCAAGGTGTTCCGAACATCAAAGGCCATCAGGATTGTTGGTACAACCCAAGATACCTGAATGGAAGTGGGACAACATCACTATAGATTTTGTCACGAAGCACCCTAAGACGTTGCAAGGCTACGACATCATTTGGGTGATTGTTGATAGAATAGTTAAGTCTGCAATTTTCACACCACATGAGAGAGGACTAATCATATGATATAACTAGCAAGTATATACCTAAAGGAGGTTGTCACGAGCATGGAATATTTTTTTGTTTTTTCAATCATTTGTGATCGCGACCCGAGGTTCGCATCAAATTTCTAGAAGTCACTTCAGAATGCTTTAGGTACTAATTTGGATATGAGTACTGCGTATCATCCACAAACAGATGGGCAAAGCGATGTGGGACAATTCAAACTCTCGAGGATATGCTGCGTGCTTGCGTGATCGATTTCGGAAAAGGTTGGGTTAATCACTTACCGTTATTTGAATTCTCTTATAACAATATGCTATACACGCTAGCATCAGGAACCGCACCATTCGATGCACTTTATGGTTTCGAAAGTGTAGTTTTACCATTTGTTGGACCGAAGTTGGGAGAGCTAAAATCCTCGGTCCCAGAACTTATTCAAGGACGACTTAGTAATATCCAAATCAAGCAAAGGATGCAGAGCGCTAGTGGATCGACAGTAGAGTTACACTGATCTAAAGCGTTTAACCGATGGAATTCCAAGGTCGGGATAATGTTATGCTTAAAGTTTTTGCCCTTGGATAAGGGGTCGTCGTTTTGGCTAGACGGGGGAAGTTAAACCCAAGTATGTTAGACCTTTCAAGGTGTTAGGAAAGGTTGGAGAGGTTGCTTACAAACTCGAGCTTCTAGAATAACTAAGCATGGTTCATAACACATTTCATGTATCCAACTTGAAAAAGTGTTATGCCGAAGAACCGTTAGCCGTTCCGTTGGATGGACTTCATTTTGATGACAAGCTTCAGTTTGTGAAAGAACCCGTTGAGATCATGGACCATGAAGTTAAATGGTTGAACGAAGCTGCATTCCATTAATCAAGGTTCGATGGAACTCCAAGCGAGGTCCTGAGTTTACATGGGAACGCGAGAATCAATTCCGTAAGAAATACCCTCATCTGTTTGCAAAAGACGCAATGTCGTAAGTGCCGAGTCATAAAGACTTGTGGAACATGGTCTTACTTAAGGGGGGTGTATGGTGCACTATATAACACCTCGTGTTTTAGGGTCATTGACGTCGTCAATAAATTCATAATGTATCTTTTGTATTGTACGCGTTTGCTTTTAAATCGTAAACGTTAAGTTAAATCGCGTAAGCTAAAAATTAGCGTTCAATGTAAACGGACATCAAACGATTAAATGTTTACATCAAGCAAGTGTTAAGTAATTATTTTAATGATAATTATTAACTTTGTTCATTGTATTTTTATTGGTTGCGTAAATTGATTACGTTTCGCGATAAATTGCATTTAGGCATACCCGGAACCACCAAAACTTTTCTACGCTTCAACAAATACCCACATTTATACCCAATACATAAAAATTACAAAAATACATCACCTATATCTCTCTATGGCCGGATATGGACCAAAGGATACAAGAAAATCTCATAAAAGAACACATTTCCATGTTTTCATGGGATAATCTCAACTATTAGGAGACATCTATCCAATTTCTTCAAACTTTGACCAAAGACTATGACCATGACCATCCTTAAGACCCTCTTTGTGCTTCCTTGACTAGTCATACATGTGCATTACTTATACATTGCATGAGATAAGAAATCATAGCACTTAACACTTAGAAAAAAATCAAAAACACTCTCCTTTGTCCTCCCTCCTACCCACGGCTCAAAACCCTTAATATAACCAACCCACACAAACTTTTATACCACTTATACAAGAATACACACAACATATCTAAGACCTACTAAGATAATTTGAAGGTTTGATCAAGCCTTTACAAGTATTTATCAAGAAAAGGAAGCTAGGGTTTATAATTGGAAAACTAGGGTTTTCTTGTTTGCAAGCTTGGTTAAAAATCTAAACAAGGGTTTAGAATTTGTATTTATTCATCATAATAATCACTTTAAGGTTAATCTATAAACCTTTAAGTCTTTACTTTTCTCATTTTTTTAAGTTATGTGTTCTATATAGTTAATTCACCATTTAGGGTTTTTTTTAAATATGTTAATGGATAACTTACTTGTGATTATAGATTTTTTTATACACTTTTTTCATATGATATGAACTTGTGATCTTGGAATAATGGACATTAATATAAGTATCACATATGTCAAATATGGTTATAAAGGATTTATGGTAAACTACTAAAGTGAAAAGTACATAAAACAAGTTTTATATCAAAGTATACTTATTAATTATAAAGGGGCTGTTTTTGTTTGGATTTAGTTTATTTTTTAACAGGGGGTTTGACACTTTTTAAAATTAATTCGAATCTTGACGATTCCAAAAAGGTAAGGAACTCGAAAAACGGACTAATAAACGAAGCGTGCGGCATAAGAAACGTCAAAAATCAGGCTTTTAAAACGCATATGTTATGCTATATTTACTAAAACGTAATTATAAACGTTTTTACTTATTAAACACAATTTTACCCAAAAACATTTGATGTCCTGTGATTGAACTATACGACCTATATGTGGTATTCGTTAAGCAAAGTGCTATATTTAATAGGGGTTTCATTAATGAGGGCATCTTCGGGGTGGCGTTATCGACGGAGTTGTTGGGTTTTTCGATTTAAAACGTGTCCTAGCTCTATACTCACTCATGGCCTCTTAATTATGATAGCCCGAACTATTGTATGATGAGCTATATAGGAAGTATATGATATTGGTAATCGAAAGTGTACATGGACTTATATGACCTTAAATTTAATAGGGTGCATGCTGACGATTTGCGTGCGCATTAGTTGTGATATACTTGATTATTCGCTCACTCAATGTGAGTTTCAATAGCCCACGTTTTACTTGCTTTTGTTTACAAAGTTTTTTGGGGGTTAGAAACATGCAATGTTTTATAATTTGACACAAGTGGTTATGTTTTTTTTTATGATAGTGTTGCCTAAGTAGCGATAACCCTTGTTGGGCACTATTATCATGAACTGTCAGTTACTGGATTTGTGACGGCGCGAATGTTAAGGAATAGATTCTATTGGATTAACTTCACCGTTCGGGGTGATTATAGGCTATCACTGGGCAGACGAATTATTATCCTTGTCGAACATTGGTTGTTGTGGGTTAGAACATCTTCACTAGGCAATGTAGGCCATTTATAGGGTATTCATTTATGTCGAGCTTTTGTGTCATGAGCTTAGGGCAACGTAATTACATTTATATGATGTCTGCATCTGTTGCATTATCATACACCTTGGGATATTCTTGTGGTTTCCTAACAATATACGATTTATCTAACCTATGAATTCACCAAATTATTGTTGACGTTTTAAAGCAATGGTTTTTCGGGGAATCAAGTAAGCACGTGGTACAAGGATAATACAAGGTGGTTTTGAATTAGATATCATAAGCAATAAAGATTTTTTCGCAGTTACATTTTTGTATATCTATTATGGCTTGAAATCTTTATATTTGTACAGTGGACAAGTGAAGCTTCAGGCTTTATAATTAAATACTTTGTTAATTCAATGTATAGTTTTTAAAGTCTTTGTGGTTGTTCTATATATATATGTGTTATTGTTTTGAGAAGTAACACGCCCGGAACTTATTCGTATTCCGCTGCGACCCAATTTGGGGGTGTTACAGATTGGTATCAAGAGCCAAGGTTATAGAGAACTAGGTCAAATGTTTTTGCTGGACTATAACCATTTTCAAACATCGAATTTATATAAAGGGGTTTTACACAGGACATACATATGTGCATACACTACTTATTGCATTAGTTGGTTGGACTAGATGTATTCATAATTGATATACATGTTATGATATAAATGTATATTACTATAAGAGTCTTATATTAAATACTAATATAAGTAATTTTGAATTTTTCAGATTCAGTCATGTCAGATTCGGATGAATCAGGGGTTACATACACGGAGATTTCCAGCCTATTTGAGGATTTATCAGACATAGGATCACCGAGAGCCAATGATCACGAGTATCTTGAGCTGCCTGAGATGCCAGAGGACCCATAGGTAGAGGCCGCTTTTCAGGCCCCACCCTTTCCAGATTACGTGCCTGGCCCTGAGGAGCCAGAGCAGGCACCACCTTTGCCAGATTATGTTCCAGGCCCATAGCATACTGATGATGAGATTGTTGCTGAGGATCAGCCAGGTGCTGAGGATGCCTCACCCACTGCTCAGTCACCTGACTATGTCCCCGAGTCTGATCCTGAGGCGGACCCGGAGGAGGATGAAGATAAGGACCCCGAGGAGGATCTTGTCGATTATCCTGCCGATGGAGGAGATGACGGCGATGACGAGGAGGGGTCATCAGAGGATGATGAGGATGATGACATGGACATCGAGGCCGATGATGATGATGAGGAGGAGGAGCACCTAGCTCCTGTCGACTCTGTAGTTGTTGCTTTACCAGCTACTGATCAGGCCCTATCTGCGGAGGAGACAGAGCCATTCGAGAATGATGAGTCTGCGGCCACACCACCACCACACCCTACATATCATGTGGCAGCTAGGATTTCTATTCCAGCTCTAGTACCTACACCAGTATGGTCTGATGCAAAGGTTGTTAGACTTCTCGCTATATCTACTCTACCATCATCACCACTCTCCCCATGGTCTTCACCACTTCCCCGAATACCTTCCCCATCACTACCGCTATCACCAACCTCACCTGTGTTATCTCCAGCACCACCTCCTAGCCCCATTCGTTCATTGGGCTATCGAGCTGCTATGATTCAGATGATAGCTGAGGCCGCATCTACTTCCCATTCTCTACCATTACCACCACCCTTTATACTCTCCCCCACCTAATCAGATGCACCATCATCAGGGATACCACCACCCTTATCTATATCAGTTCCTACTTCATCACCACCATTGCTCCTACCCTCTGCTAGTCGTAAGGAGGACAGACCCGAGGTTACCTTACCACCTCAGAAGAGGTTAGGTATCGCTCTTGGTTCTAGATACGAGGTAGGAGAGAGCTCATCTACTGCTGCAACTAGACCAGCTGGAGGTC
>BQNB010198301.1:0-11145 GCA_026074375.1 Tanacetum coccineum | reverse complement strand
ATGAATCTAATATGGATTATGGCCCTACTCCTTTTCGCTTATATCATTCTTGGCTCAACATGGATGGCTTCGATAAATTTATGGAAGATACGTGGCGATCTGATTCGATCCAAATAGTCTATATATAATTAAATATATATATATCCTAAGTATCTCAAACTAATTATAGTATAGTAAGTATCCCGTTTGATAAGAAAATTGCTTGAGGACAAACAAAATTTATATCTCCCGGATGTCGTATCCCGACAAGAAGTGAATTTGAATTTCACGAAAGTATTTTGTTTGATGCTTGAATAACAAGAATTTTTGTTTTTGATTACTAATCCTAAAAACGCAAAAGAAAGCAAGTAAAAGCACGAGATCAAATAAGGCAACTACAATTAAACTAAAATCGTAAATGGGAAGTAGAAACGCGACTAATAAGCAAGTATGACAGACGTAAAAGTCCCAAGGGCGCAGTGGTGTGGTGAGTGTGTGATAAAGTGTTGGGGTTAAGGTTGAGGTCAAGGGTTCGAGCCCTGCTCACCCTTGACTTCCCTAAACCCTAACATTTTTATTTTGCAAATTTTTTTTATGAAAGTTATAAAGCAGCTTATTTTAAGCAACTTTTTCAAAAGAAACTTTTTATGAAACTAAAGAAATAAGCCAAAAATTAAGCTTTTAAAAGTGACAGTTTTCACTAAGCTTGGAAAAATCAAATAAGCACTCGAAGTGCTTAATACCAAAGTGTTGCAAAAAAGGGTTAAATGAACTTTGTGTGCACCCTTAGACGTAAAAGTCCCAAGGGCGCAGTGGTGTGGTGAGTGTGTGTTTTATTTTGCTTAACTTTTTTATGAAACTTTAAAACAGCTTATTCTAAGCAATTTTTACTTAAGAAACTTTTTCTCAAAACAACTTATTAAGCTAGAAAAGATCTTATCAACATGACAGTTATGAACTTAAAGCTCAAAAGCTTAAATGCTTAACTGTTCATACACTTAAGCTTCTATAAGCTCAACCTTAGCCCTATTAAGCTACAAAAGGGCTTAATCCCACCTTAAAAAGCACAACTAAATACAGAGAAAATACCTTCACAAAGCTATAAGCTCAAAAGAGCAAATAAGCACTTTGGCTAAAAATTGTTAACCAAACAGCCAACAAGGCACTTTTGAGCTTATTTTTAAGCAACTAGATGGATCCTTATGGGTTAATGACTTGAAAAACCTTAAATATCATGCTTAAAACTATCTAAAACAACAATCAAAAAGCATTTTGAAAATCAAATAAGCTAAAAAAAGATAATTGAAAAAGTTGCTTAGGCAGTTTACTCTATTTTTTTGTTTTTTCAAATTTTTATCAAAACTCTAAAGGACTAATTTGCAGACCTAAAACATATAAGCAAATAAGCTATTTGACCTAAAATAATCCCTAACAGATTAAATATGACCTATGAACTAATTGTGCACCAAGTTTCAAAAGCTAAATGCTACTTAAGCTACCATAATTTTTAGTTTGAAAAAGGCTTTAAGGCTTATTGCTATGTGATGCAGTTGACCAAAGTTTTAACCAAAACTTAAATTCAATTATGCAGACTTTTAAAACTTGGTTTCTACATCAATTGAACACCAAAATAAGAGTAAAATGATCATTAATAGCAACTAGAATAGATTCAAGCTCAAAGTGGTATGAATCTGAGCTTATGAGATTCAAGCATCATACACACAAACCTTTTAAAACTTGATTTAGCTAAATAAAAACCTTAAATCTTAATCTTATAACTTAAATTTGATGTTTAAGTTGGATCTAAAGAACTATAAGGCTCATGACAGCACTAACTCAAGTTAGTGCTGTCTTGTGCCAAACACCCCTTAAAACAGCTTAACATTATTTTGGCTTATAAAACTTGGATATAAAGCTTATATAAGCTATACCAGATAGTGACAAGACTATAATAGACCTATTAAGCAAATTTCAACAATCAAATAAGCAGTAACAATAAGCTAATAGATTATGCTACTATTTTTGGATTTTTAACTAAATTATATCAAAAACTTATAAACTGAGATTTAAACTAACAACTGAACATAATAAGTATCAAATAAAAATAATAAGCAGTAATAAGCTATTCTAACTAATAATAAGCTGACATAAAGCTGAAATAAGCTAAAATGCAAAATTAAGCTTTTAAAAGGAAAATAAGAATTTACAATAGCCTTTGCTCAAACAAGGCTTATCATATGCTCAAGGAGCTACTTTACAAAGCTCCAGCTTATCTAGGATAAGCTGGTAAGGTCATGGAAGCCTTTCCAAGTCTGGCTTCCCTTCCAATTAAGCTGAGGTATATCTTAGGGAGAGATTTGATGTAGCAATAAGCTCAGTTAAGCTTTGAGAGCTTAACTGAGTATATGGCTAGCTTATTAGTGATTTTGAAAGCTTATTGAGCTTAATTGAGTAAAAGAGCTTAATCAAACCATAGTGCATTTAAGTAAAAACATGAATTAAACTTTATCAATATGAAAACTAAACTTTTATTAATTACTTAAACTGAATACAAGCTTTTGAAAAGGAAAATTACATTAATTGAAAAACATTAAGAAAACATTAAGCTAAAACTATTACAATAAGCTAAAAATAACTAAATAAGCTAATTCTACACTAGATCCTAGATGATGAATTCTGTGAGTGAGGCCCTCCTTATATAGCAGTGGGAAGAACCTTCTAGCCTCTTAGACGCTCCCCTCATCTCTAATCTTGGCCATTCAATCCTAACCGCCTCTAATCTTCACTCTTTTGTGCCGTTGGATCATGTGCACGTCATAACAGCCAATCAATTAGCTGGGGATTGCCAGCGTGGCTCCAAAAGGTGTCAAACGTGTCAGGATTATGCTTCTAGAAGTACTTGATGCGTGTGATTGGGAGGATTTCACCCTGCGATGTGGTGAAAGTAAAATGGGAGGGAAATAGGGAAGAGGTACAATAATTTTGACCTTGACCCTGTGTGTTTGACCAAACGTTTTATAAATGTGTTTTGGACTTGGGCTTGGAAATTGGATTTGGGCCTGGATTATCGGTTAAGGTTTATACATAATGGATTAAGGCTTAATGGCTTAATGGTTTAGGTTTATAAACTAATGGGCTGACCCGGCCCATTAAAATGAGTACGGGTTGGTCCATAGAAGATGGGTATGCCTTCGGCCTCGGTTTTTTGTCCTCTTTCCATTCCCGTGCTCGGCTTTGTCCGTTTTTGCTTCAATTTTGTTCTTTTCTTGATTATCCAATACCTGCAAGACACAAATCATAAAACAAACGTATACAATGCATTTTTATCATGTTTTTGGTTATTTTGGTCTTTTTAGCTCGTTTTATTAGGTAAAAGGTATGTGTATTTAAGCACATACCAGTACCTAATGGGTGAAATGGGTAAGCACTGGAAAATTGAAGGATTTAAGCATTTGGGTGGTTCAAAAAGAGACTATTGACAGTTGGGGATGGAAAAACTTGTTAGATATAAGGGACTTAATTGTTTTAAAGCTGCAAGCTGTTATAGGTAATGGGAGATGCACTCTTATGTGGTATGACAATTGGAGTGGTATGGGTCCTCGCATTAACTATATCACCTATAGAAATCTATACAATGCTGGGATGGATAGAAATTGTAGTGTTTCTGATATGATTGATAATGGTTCATGGAAGTGGCCCAGGGATTGGTATGATTTGTTCCCTTTTCTATCAAATATTACAGTCCCTAATTTGATTCAAGGTAAAGAAGACTCTAATGTTTGGTTGGATAATGGAGTATGTCATAAACAATTTTGCACTAAAGTGGTTTATGATTCAATGAGAAATAATAATGAGGAAGTTAGCTGGGATCCTCTTGTTTGGTTTTCACAATGCATCTCTAAATAGTCTTTTATCCTATGGATGGCAGTACAGGAAAGACTTCTTACTCAAGATAGATTAAAGAGATGGGGCTGCTATGACATGATGGTTTGCAGTCTTTGTTTGAAGAATGAAGAGTCTCATAATCATATGTTCTATCAGTGTGACTACATAAAGGAAATTTGGAATCAACTGACTCTCATGATGGAAGGATCTATGATTGGTACTGAATGGAAGAAGATTGTGGATAGTTTTGCTGCTATGGACTCTAAAAGAAGTATTGGAAACATTATTAGAAAGCTGTGTTTGGGGGAAAGTGTCTACTTTATATGACAAGAAAAGAATTTTAGAATCTTTAGAAATGAAGAAAAAGATTGGAAAACTGTATTCAGCATGATTTACGATTCTGTAAGGACAAAAATGATGGGCCTGGAAGTCAAAAGATCAGATGTTGTTTGTCTTGCTGCTGCTAAATGGAATGTCAATAGGGCTGTAAACGAACTGAACGTTCAGCGAACCGTTCGTTAATCGTTCGCCGAGAAATTCGTTTATGTTCGTTTATTGTATCATATCTTCCTCATTTTTTCTTAGTTTGGCCTTGGAAGAAAAACTGGTAAAGTAAAAATGATGGTACTATGAAAGGTATTAATTTTGGGGGTAATGTACTTAAGAATGGGCTCTTCTTTTTAAACTAGGGTCTGGGTGGAAGTGTATGTAGAGTAGGACTTTTTGGTCTTTTCAAAAAAACACTGTTATTGGAGGTTTTGGTTGGGCTATAATAGAGTTGGGTGTCCCTTGCCAGTGATGTCATTCCCTCTATACCCTTTGATCTACTCAGTGGGAGTAGCTATACGGAGGATTTTTGGGGTTAAATGGTTTGGAAAATGTAGCTGTGAGAGGTATCGCCCCTTCTAGTGTTGAAATCGAGGCTAATATGCTTTGTTGATGCCATCTATTCATCTGCTTTCTCATTGTGGTATGAGGGTTGAATGGTGAATTATGGATTGAGCTGTGGAAATGTAATAAAGAGTATTTTGGTATTTTTGTGCCATATATAAGGTGTATGTGAAGTATCTTTTCAGAGTGCGTACTGTAAGGATGTGTTTGGCATAAGTATGCAGACATGTATTGTAGTAGTATCTGATGATGTGTCTTTGTTTAGAATTGTCCAAAGTTGTAATAGCTTGTCTTTCAAATTTGTGTTGTTTAAATGGAATAGGATTTGTCTATTACTTTGCGTATTGTGAATGTAGTTGGATTGTTTTTTAATAAATATTTTTCTTTGCAAAAAAAAAATTAAAAATTCCAAAAAAGAAATATAGTATAAACTACTTCAATTTTAAGAAGGAGAGGGAGTATTTGGCAATGGCATATTTGAATATGGAAGTGATTTGTGCACCATTTTTTAGTCTTACATCATAAATGACACGGTAATGTCACATAGTACAACAACGATATGCACGAGTAGTGGTTGTTATGGCTAAAAAAATGGTGGACAAATATCTTCCCATTTGAATAATTGAATGTAAAGGTGTTTTGCAATAAAGTTGGAACAAATAAATGAAGGTCAAAGATACAAAATGGATAACCTATTTGACATGAAGACATTTAAGTCTTGAGTCATGTGTTGCTAGCATTTTTAGAGTTGATAACGAACTTGTTAATTATGTGTTTAATGTTGTATGCTTTATAGATAAGACTATATATTTTGTATTAAGTGATTTGATTTCGACATTTCAACAACAAAAATCTTTAATGTACTTGTTATATTTTCATATCTTGAATTGTCCAAAATTACTTTCTTGCATTTGATCTCATTGTAGCTTATTATTTGCTCTACACTTTCTTTATATGCAATAGAAACATGTCCTATTATCAATAACAAACTTCTTGTACGTTGTTAACTTGTTATGAATGTAAAAATAAATATCTGATTGTGAACATCTTTCATTTAAGGGTATTCAATTTGATGTATGAAACTGGACGCAATTTATGCGTACAAGAAAATTGGGTTCATAATTCAGTCAATTGTTGTCAATGGTCAATCTACCTCATTGTCTCATTAATAACCACAACCAAAATATGACATATAAATAAAGTACAACCTATTTGTAAAAAATATTTACGGCAAATAATTAACTCGTCTTCAGTTGAGCATCAGCAATGCTCGTTGTATGAAAAGCTTTTAGTTTTTGCCATATCATTCTTTTAATTAATGTATTAATATCATCAACCTATTGCTTCAATGCCAAAGTTTCTACAAAAGCTTTTTGAAAGAAAAAAACCCTTAATAATTAGGCTAACATAGTGAAGCATTAATTGCCAAAGTCATGCTAAACGCTTGTAGAATAAGCTTTGAGTAAAGCTATTTGAAATTCCATCTCTTGCAATGGTAGAAAGTCATCTAAAAGCTTTTACAATAGTAAAAAGTCTTTCTAAAACCTTTGCATTGCGTATGCTGTTTAATTTGAGGATTTTTGGCAGATGGTACATGGTACACATTTGATATCATTTGAATTTTTGGAATTGATCTTTTGTGAAATTAACAGTTTTAGCATGTAGCTATCTCTAGATTGTTACAGTTGCATTGTTGTTCAGTTCTCGATAATAAGGATATCGCTACCGTTTCAATTCCTGATAACTAAACTCGTAGAGTTGAGCTTTCGTTCATCTGTCTAACTGTATAGCTCTTACTTTCGCTTGGCCATATTTTGTTGATGATTAAATCAAGTCTAAACTACAAAACCAATAACCTCTTAGGCAAACACTGTTTAAACAAGAAACACAAAAGCTATAACATGTACCCAAACTTCACAATGAATAACTTGGTAGCTATTCTTAATTAGCCGTAAAGCTGCGTTAGTTTCGGAACAAAGGACTTCGAACAAGTTCTTCAAAACGGGCATACACTCTTTTGAGTGTGTATCGTCCTTGAAGCAAAACATATATACAAGCCAGGGTTGCAGTTATAAACATCTAGGATTCTAAATTTAAATATGATACAGAATAATGTACTTGATCACTTAGGGTGAGGGACTGATGCGTATTTTATTTTAGAATATATTTTATTCAAGTTTTAAATTTATAAAATATACGATTTACTGACAAACGCACAACGGGCCAAAGAAGAAAGAAAACCGATCTGTGAATAGTATAGAGATGGTAAATCGAAGTCGTCCAAAGATAAGCTGTCAATGTTGTAATGTTGAATTGTCACGTTTGAAAATGGTTTTAAGATTAATTTTGAAAGTAACAGGAAAGTAAATATGCGGAAATTAAAAGAGATAGAAGTAATCAGAGAGAAAGACGTGATAGTCTAGCCATTTCATTACTATCGTTAAAACTATGTTCATTTTGTGCAATGTTTACACCAGCGGTGCATTAGTGCTTTTAAAGTAACAGACCTGAATTAGATTCTTTAGTTATGCCTCTTATAATTTCTGCTATCCCGAATCCCCCGAAAGTCATGAAGGTAGGGCAACCAGGTCATAGTGATTTATTCCAACTATCCCAAGAACTAGTCTAATAACCTATGCAGATTATTAATCCTATTGAATGAGTTCTGTGCTTTTTTAATGTCATATTAGGTGATAGAGGCCGATGGTTTTGGGCTGGGTAACAGGGTTAGTCCTACATTAGGGTTAGGATATGATCAACCAATCTTGAGTACCCTGTTATTCCACGTTAAAGTGATTGACTCTAATTACAAGGAAATTAAATGATCTAAGACCACCGAAATACTACCCAAACCAGGGGTTACCGGATCAGTCAAAGGATATACCAACCGAATTCATGAATCTAACTGGAAACAAAACATCCATAACGATAGTAAATCCTTGATAGGCATCAACATGAAGTGCTAGCCGCTCATATATAAAACATAGGGAAGAATCATAATGATAATCATGGCATGGGACAAATTATAATTTCTTACAGAAGTTGTTTATTGAATGATTTAAAATTTAAGTAAGATTTAAGTGTGATCTCACCTCGGCCTTTGATGGAATTCTTCGAGCGTTGTTTATGAATGATTAAATATAAAAGTAAGTTTAAGTGTGATCTCCCTCGGACTTCTGATGGAATTCTTCGAGCTATGGAGGCATTCATCGCCCCTTAGATATGTGGTAGAATGGTTGATGATAAAGTGGCTGAATGAGGCCTCTATTTATAGATTTCAAATATGTTACGCTTAAAGGATGTTACGACGTAACCAAGTGTCTACGTTACGCCGTAATGCTGACTCAGATGTCTTATCCTTCTATAATAATAATGTTACGGCGTAAACCTTGCGTGTGGTTACGCTGTAATCTTGCTGGGTGACGTGTCTTGCCTTGAATAGGTTACGGCGTAACACTATCGTAGGGGTTACGCCGTAAAGTCTCATAAGAATCCGTGTTTTCTTTATTTTTGATCCTTTTTTCGTGTTTCTTGTCACATACTTGCATTTTACCTAAAAACAACAAAATAACCGTAAAAGTATCGAATTCAAGTATTTATAAGACAATTGCAAGTATTTTTAGAGGAAACTTAACACTAAAAAGTATCAAATATTTGATGTTATCAGTGACCTCACCTTTTTAATAGTCGGGTACCCACCCATCAAACCAACCAACCACAAACTATTCAAAAAATCCCCAAATCAAAGTCGGCTCTTTGCTTAGTGTTAATTTAGTTTAAACATTATCTTCATATGTTGTCCTTGAAGCAAGATACATATACGTGTCAGCATTATCACGTATCAATGCCTTGTAAAATAAAATAAACTGGCAAATGGACGAGCTTTACATATTCAGGTTATCAGGGGATAACTTAAATCTATGCAGCTTCATCGGGTTAATGTTGAGTTGTGAAGACTGATATATGCTCCCAACCTGCTGGGCAGAAACTTATAGAAGATGGGCTCGGCCCATATGTAGTTAGCTGGGCATTAAGATGCAATCTTAGGGAGTAAGTCAGGATTAGGGTTTCACACTTATAAATACCTTCTCATTGTAATTGTAAACAGCATCTCTTGTGTGTGTACCACAATAATAAAATCTCTCTAGTTTGACCCTGTGAACTGCTATGACTATCTAAGTCATAGATACCACGTTATATCTCGAGTTCTTTACTTTCCACAAGCGTTGTTTGTATTCTTTGTTTGTTCGAGCGATGTGTGCAGGTGCGATATACCCTAACAAAGTGGTATCAAAGCCAGGTTACAATAAACAATGGCAAAATACGGTCAGGCTATCATTGGCGAAGAACGTAGCCTACAATGTTGTCAATGAGAAGACTACATACGGCTTGATTAAGGCTCTGTCTAATATGTACGAGAGACCTAGTGCGTCAAATAAGGTGTTTCGTATTCGACAGTTGATGAATACGAAGATGATGAAAGGAGCCTCCGTTGCAGATCATGTAAACGAGTTTAATTTAATCCTATCAAGGTTGATGTTGGTTGATATTAAATTCGATGATGAAGTACAAGCTCTATTGTTACTCTCTTCGTTGCCTGAGAGCTGGTCATGCACTGTTACAACAGTTAATGGTTCAACCGGAACTACTAAGCTTAAGTTTGATAACATTCGTGATTTAATTATTGGGGAAGATATCCGGAGAGTACTCGAACTCTTTGTTAAGTATATAAGACAAAGGCAGGGACATAAAGCAAGACAGAGGGCAGAAGCAGAACAAAGGTAGATCGAAATAAAAGAAGAGATGTCAGTCCAAGAACATGCAGGATATCACGTGTTGGAATTGCAACCAGAAGGGCCACTTTCAAAATCAGTATCCGAAGCTTGTAGCCTCAAAGGATAAGGATGTTAACATGGCAGTTAGAGACTATGAAGACGCATTGGTATGTTGCGTTGAGAATACGATTGAGGATCGTATTATGGATTCTAAAGCATCGTTCCATGCTACCTTTTGCAAAGAAGAGTTAGAAAAGTTTAGGCTACGCTCCGGTAAGGTTCGTTTAGCATATGACAAGACTCTAGATATTGCAAGAATTAGGGATGTTATCCTTAAAATTCTTTTGGTACAAGTTAGACTCTAAAAGATGTTAGGTACATTCCAGGCCTATAGAGGAGGTTAATCTCTGTTGGGCAGCTTGATGAGGAAGGTTACCACGTAGGCTTCAGAGACAAGCAGTGAAAGGTTACTAAAGGTAGTTTGGTGGTAGCTCGTGGGAACAAACGTGGAAGCCTATATATGGTTGAGGTACCCTCCAATGGGATTGACGCAACTATTGATGGTAAAGGCAATGCAGCTCTGTGGCACCAGAGGCTTGGGCACATGAGTGAGAAGGGTATAAAGATTCTAGCTTCGAAGGATAGGATTCCAAATTTATAGAAGGTTGTTGTAGGCTTTTGTGTGCCATGTGTATTGGGGAAACAAACGAAGGTAAGTTTCGTAAAGTATGAGAATACAAGAAAACTACAGAGGCTTGAGCTAGTTCATATATATGTCCATGGCCCTACATCTGTTGCATTAATAGACGGATCCCGTTAATATGTTACCTTTATCGATGACAGCAACAGGAAGTTATGGGTTTATTTTCTTAAAAATAAATCTGAGGTATTTAACACTTTTAAGAAGTGGAAGGCTGCAGTAGAGAATGAAACAAACCTTCGGGTGAAGTGTTTGAAATCCGATAATGGTGGGGAGTTAGTAGTTGAGAGTTCATTAAGTATTGTGCCGAGAACGGGATTAGGATGCTGAAAACAGTCCCGAAAATACCTCAACATAACGGTGTTGCTGAAAGAATGAACCGAACATTGAATGAGAGAGTAAAGAGTATGAGGCTTCATGCAAGGCTTCCAAAGATGATTTGGAAAGATTCAGTTACTATGGCAGCTTACTTAATTAATTACGGACTCTCCGAGCCTTTAGGGTTCTGAATTCCAGAAGAGGAATGGCAAGGGAAGAAAGTTAGTCTCGCACACTTGAAGGTATTTGGGTGTGACTCTTATGTGAAGGTGAAAGATGTTGCAAGAGATAAGCTGGATGCAAAGTCTATGAAGTGCACATTCATAGGCTATGGCTCAGATGAGATGGGATATCGCTTTTGGGATTCGAAGGGCCATAAGGTCATCCGAAGCAGAGATCTCACATTTAATAAGGACTCTCTATATGGAGCCAAGGCTGTAACATATTCTAGTAACTTAGCGAAGCCAAATCAGAAGGATCAAGTGGTGTTGAAAGACTCTCTAGAGAACCTTCCAAATAAAAGCATAGTTTCAGAGCATGGGTTGAGTTCAGAAATCACTTAGAGCCCAGGTGGAAGCTCAGATACGAGTGAGGGGT
>BQNB010198296.1:0-11146 GCA_026074375.1 Tanacetum coccineum | reverse complement strand
AGCTCAACTCGCCGCCAAAGGCTACCAAACCGCTGCAAGAAATAAGCAACTCGCCGGTGGAATTTTAAGGCAACTCGCCGAACACAACTCGCTGCCAAGCAACCCGCCGCGAGGAATTAAGGCAACTCGCTGGTGGAATTTTAAGGCAACTCGCCGAACACAACTCGCTGCCAAGCAACCCGCCGCGAAGAATATTTTAATCAAACCGCCGTTGAGTTTTCAAACCGCCAGAGTTTCCTTAAGATATTTGCTATTTAAAATATTCAACCCGCTGATAACCTGTTCAAACCGCTGGTAAGCAAACCGCTGCTTAGTATAAAGCAACTCGCTTCTTGAGCAACTCGCCGCCTGTTCAAACCGCCGGTAACCAACTCGCTGCTTAGTAACAACTCGCCTCTTGAGCAACTCGCCACCTAAGCAACCCGCCGTGTGTCAGAGGGTTGGTAACCTACTTAATAAAATAATATTTTTCAGCAAACCGCCGTGAAGAAATTCTGGCAACTCTCCACGAAGAACAACGACGTTTTTCACACAAAATCACCTATAAATCACCCTTTTGAACGATTTTGCTTGATTTCTTTTGCACAACACAGTACCATAAGGTAATAGCAACTAGAAACACCCAAACTTTATCAATACAAACAACAAAATTCGGAGATCTTCAAAAAACGAGCTAGTGCCTTCAAAGGTACACTTTTCGATCTAAATCAAGCAAGAAATCGCACATACACACGATCTAATCATCCCATTAGCTCTGATACCAATTGTGGTATATCCTATATCATAACACGGGGTCGATTCTTGGATTTGGCTAGTTTCTAGAGAGAGAAACACTTGAGAGAGAATATTCTAGAGAGAGAAAGTGTTTCTTTGAAATGGAAATAATAACTAGCTTACCTCTTCCAAAGTTGGAAGAGGCTATATATAGTACTTACAATATACCGGGTATTCGTACCCGACTTAAAACTGAAAAACGTACTATTAACTATTAAACTACGAGCTATAGTAAACAGTAAAATACACGGGGTGACCGAGTCTTTTTCTAATATCTAACAGATGTTGTGATTGGTTTACCAAAACTGAAGTATGTCAAGGATCAACTATGTTCCTCTTGTGAAGTGAGTAAAGCAAAACGCACTTTCAATCATTGATGAAATTTCTATTTTAAGGACTTTTCTTAGTGAAGTTTTTATAGAATATGGTTTTCACACAAATCAACACACATATAGAACACGAACTAAGATAGAGAGGAAGAAGAGAGATAGTGGAGGTGTTTGGATAAGTTCTTTGTTTATTTCTCTTTCACATGTATAACACACACTCTCACACACCCTCTCTATGTGTAGAGAGGGTCCTTATATAGTCCCTTTAGGTCAGCCTTAGGCCTTCTTGTGGGCTTCCATGTGTCGGTCTCAGACTTTACAATATTTAGCTTACGAAACTAGCCTATTAGACTAACTATTACACGCTTTATATTGTCTAACTATTACAATACTCATAAGATCGATAATGATCGTCACTTCACTAAAAACTGAATTTCTAACAATCTCCCCCTAAGGGACGATCGTTAAGATCTCATAAATGATCAACACTTTTGGAATTCCTAACAATCTCCCCCTAAGGGGTGATCATAAAGATCTCTCTTTGTGACATTGATCTTTGATCTTTGATGCTTCTTGTTTTGATCTTGAGTCTTTCTCGTGTAATAGTTGTCAAGCTCCTTTTGTTCAGTCCTGCACTTGTGATCTTGATCTTGTCTTTGTCTTTCTCTTTTGACTTTGCCTTTAAGATATTTCATCATTACTTGATCATCCTTGTAATACAGAGTGGTGCTCTTTAGCATTTGGTTATGAATCTGACTTAGCTAGAATGAGATAACACCACCATTTTATAAACCTGAAATTAAAGTTAGTAATTAAGCATAGCATATAGGATGAATATTGTGACAATCTGTCAAATTTAGGTCGTTATTTTATTCTCGAGTATTAAATATAATTTTCATTTTTATGTTGAGATATGAACTCACGTCAAAACCGGAAGAAATTAGGGTTTACGATTGTAATTTACGCGACGGTTACAAAGAGTCGGCGAATCCTACGTTAAGCATCGATGATTATAATTTTTATCATTTACATTTTTCTGTTGTGTTTCGCGTTTACCTGAATTCTTGCTAAAACTCGCGTTTTTACCTTTAAACTTTACCTTTATTTAAATTAACTTACATTATACTTAATTAAAACTTATAACTAAAAAAAAAATAAAAAATTTCCCTCCCCCAAGGCACTAAATCCGGCCACACCATTCCCACACTCAACCATACTTCTCTTTTCTATAACCTCTCATCATACCTCTCATTTTTCCCACACAAGCAAACTCTTCACTTCACATTTTTGTAAACTTTTCTCTCTTCCTTTGGTCTCCATTTTCTGCCAAAATCTATACCACCACCACCATCATCATACTAAATTGTTCATCTCATTTTTATCCTCTTAACAACATCCCAAAGCCTCTTGCAAAGTTTGGTGCAATTTCATGAAGATTTGAAGGTGTTTAGGGCTTATTTTCATAGGTTTTTCAGAGGATTTTTAGTGGGGTTTTGATTTGAAGATGTTATCACCAATAGCAGGAAGGTTAGAAGAGTGCTAAGCTTGTGTTACATTGGTTCAACTAATTCAGCAACACAATAAAGGGTGTTCTTGTTTTGATTCACTAGCCTAAAACTCTCTTTTGTAAGCCTAATCTTCTTCTATTTGCTACCTTTCTATTCTTGTATTATCTGCTTACAAATGTGTATGTTTTAAATCAATTTTCTTGATTCTATGTAATTTTATGAGAACAAAATAAGAAAAACAAAACATGCATGCTTAATCTAAGTGGTAGATAGAATAAAACAACCTAGTAAATCACAGAAAACACTTAAAAATTTGGGGCTGTAAAGAGCAAAAATACGAGTATCTAGTTGGCCAAATGGTGAATATTACTTGTAAAAGTGATAAATAATATCCTTGTGATGTATGTACTAATTGGCCATACAATGGAAAGTTTAAAAATGATAGAGATATGCCTTTTTACTAAATATGTCAATTCTAACCTTGCTGGACATAACGTATAAACTGTCATGATGCACATCTGAGGTAAGTAAAAACCTATAACTATGGTGATGTAAGATAAACTCATGTAGGATCTGTTAAGCCAATTTGATGATCAAGCAATTCCTTTGGTTTGAAAATGGCACAAAAATGGTGAAAATTGAGTTTTTCAACCAAAAATATAATTTTTACTTATGTATAGAAGAAAATGACATTTAAGTATAAGTCCAACTCAAAAATAAGTATAAAAATAACTTATAATCTATAATGTACATTTAAAAATGAAACTAGGAATATAAATTTTATAGGTATATCATTTATGGTTTGAAAGATACAACTATTTTTGTAAGCATAAACATATACAAATTATTACGTCTATATCGATACTAAAATTTGTAAAGCGTTTTTTGCGACTAAAACCCGAGATGGTAGGACCCACTTTTGGGAACTTTTGTATGATGAACCTACTGATAATAAACTTAACCTGACATCGAGAACCCGAAAATTTACTATAAACTCATAAACAAGCTTAAAATGGACTATATGACCATATTGGGCCATTAGGCCCAATGTATATGAATGGACCTATTGGACTTAACTTTGGACCCAACCCACTTGGGCCCAATTAATGGGTTAAGATCTGGTCTTGGACTTATAAAATAGACTAAATTACTTAATGGACTCATAAATGAGCCTATTGGGCCTTTGGACAAAAATTTGTAACAACTAGTGAAAAATGAGCTAAGTTAGTACTAGTACATGTTAAACACATAGAAGACTATATTGGAGAATAATAAATTGTTGATCATCATATAAGATACATGTATATATACGTATTTAAATTGTGAATTTTATTTTATCGACTAGAAACCTAAGACCCATACATTTTGTATAGGTTCCGGGTGATTACGTGCCGACGTCCAAGTTCGTCTATCGCCGTTACTTTCTTCCGATACTATCAAGTGAGTTCATAGCCTCGCATTTTTACACTTTAATTGTTTTAGAAACCCGCGAGGGAGATAACATGCTTGTTTTTAAAATAGAACACAAGGGACCCGAATGTATGCTAGTAGCCTTGATTATTATAAGTTAGCTTAACTCGCTAGATAAAAGACCCGCGGAAATCATGAATTGTTAATTGCCGGGAAAAAGGCATACGCTTATACATGAAATAGTACTATTTGGAGGCTACCACCTCCGATCCGTGACGACTAGCTATCGTCTTGTGTCGGGAAATATGACACCACGGATGCATTGTATAGAGAATAAGATACACTTATAGCGAGAGTGTATAGTGGGCATTATATTGAATATATGGTAAGGTTCGATGTCATGAGGCTTATAATAATCCCCCGATATAACTTTGTATGGCCACATCGTTATATCCCAATGAATATTGAAAAATGATACTTGTGTTCGGAAATTATTTTTATTGTTTATATATATAAACTCTATGGATTCACTCAACATTATTGTTGACTTTTAGCATGTTTTATCTCAGGTCCTTGAAGGTAATTCGGTGATGGAGATATGAAGGCCCACTAAATAATTATTCATTTGAAAATGTTTTGTAAAACGTTATATGATGTTGTTAAACTTATTGGGACCGTGATGTAAACTTTATTTTATTCAAATGAATGAAATTTTCTCAAAACGCCTCTTTTTGAGTCGTTTTCTATGATTTGAGTTATTGTGCTATGACGTAACACCATTGGACCCTTCCGCTGACCGAGCTGAATTGAGGGTGTTACAGATTGGTATCAAGAGCTTAAGTTATAGAGAACAAAAGATTTTCAAAAGTTAACTACCATTTAACTTACTTTTAACTACAATTAACGATAACTTTTAACTAACTTTAACCGAATGACGGTTATAAACTATCTACTTAACATGTTTAGCCCTTCGGCTTTCGTTTATTACATAGGTACCAGAAGCAATGTCGAGATTATGTCCACAGTTATCCAGCGTGCTTAACAATGTGTGTATATATAAGATTCTGCTCCATTACAGTGGCAAAACTTATATCAACTCTGGAATGCTTAATTTTCCTGTTGTTCATCCACATGAAGCAATTGGATGCTCCCTTTTTGCTCTTTCCCATCTGGCATGGAAAATTGTCGTATAAATACAAGCAAGTTCCATAGTATATATGTACTATATGTATAACATCTTATAAAATATTAGTAATGATTTACAGTAGTTTTTAATAATAACATAACAGTATGTAATTATAAGATATAAAAAACTACTAATAATACTTGCATACATAAAAATTAAAAAAAAAAAAAAAGCCTTACGAGTCACTTCCAAATGCTAAATTCTTTTAATATACTTCAAAAAGAAGAGATCTTAAGGAAATTACTCTCAATGGAAAAATAACTTTTCCAAAACCAAGTTATAAATTACATAGTAGTATTATTATAGTCATAAAAGCATAGCAATTTCATGTTTTTTTCGAAATTATAGTCATGTACTACAAAGGAAAATAGTTTACTTACAATATAACGATCAAAAATGAAGTATGGTTAGCATATATGCATACATAAAACAACGAGTTATAAGATATGCAAATACAAAAATGAATCAATAAAAAGTAAATGAAAATTAAGAGAATACTGATGACTTACAGCGATCAAAATGGAAGTCTTTGAAAAGAATGCGATCAAAATGGAAGTTCCATTATTGGAGTTAGAAACAGCAAAAGACAAGTTGCTTGACTCCAAGTCAACTCTAATTTCACTTCCAGTCCCTCAACTTTAAGATAATTATCATTTGTCACGTGTTCTTTATTAGTGGTGGGTTGACTCCATGTACCAGCCCCTCGATTTTCAGATAAGAAAATATTCAGCAATCATATGTCAAATAAATTATTTTATGACAAGAAAATTTTAGTAGGCAAAAATTTTAGTGAGCAAATGTCATAAATTTTGTAGTGTACATGGACAGGAAACTTACCTTATGAGTTCTACTAGCTTATACCTAATTGAACATATCATTCCTTCACTAAGCTGCCCATTCTAGGCATACTTAATCAAGATAAAATATCCAAGTTAGATACAGCTGCCCCACCATGACACACTATTGATATACCTATATATCATTCTAGAAAGGAATCTCAGATCAAGATATAAGCCATCTGTTCATAATCCATATACCAAACACCCCTTTCAGATATCACTATAACCAAACACCCTTTTACATTCAAGCAACAGGACACCATAGAGATTTCACTATTGTGCAGAAGCAACATGATTTAAAGATTTAGATCCAAGCATTCCTCTACTTGATTAACAACAACATAGGACTTGACTTTTAATCCCAACAGTCTTAACTTGGATGTCTCATAATATTTTATATATCACCTCCCGTGTTCTATGTTCATCTCTGAAGAGTCTAAATTTTCTTTCTTGCCAGACTAAGTAGACATTAGCAGCAAGGCAAAATCTTCTTATCAAACTCCAAATATTATTTACACAAGGTTCTTGAGCAAGTTCATCAGTTGTTTCATTCAAGTTAGTAGTTCTAACAGCAATTCTCATCATCTTCTGAACTTGTAACCAATCTTGTCTAGAGATTTCACATTTGAAGAACAAGTGACCATGTGACTCGGAATCACTTTGCATAATCATATCATATGTACCAGAACTTCTCATCTTATCTTGAGTTAGTAATTTCCCTTTAATGGCCATCCACAAGATGAGCATTTTATGAAACACTTTGGTGTATCAAACAAGTTAGCTTTTGAACACAAGCAGAATGAATTACAGATAAGACTTGATGTTAGTCAAAATAATATAAGCTTATTAAAGCTGAGTGAGGGTAATGAGTTTGGCGTTAGATGACAAGAGCTCTGTTTATCCCCATGTACAAAGAAGGTGGAGTCCAAGGATAAGGGGAAAGGCAATCTTGGAATAGTACATAGCGATGAGTAATCTTTTGAACCCATGTCAGTACCACTTATGTGCCTCTCTTGAATGTGTAATCGTGTATATAGCGAAAGATGTGTTTTTTGGAAACGGGTTGAAATCTGACCCGTATGTAAATGGGTTGAAATACATGTCGCGTGTCCAGGCAGCTACCTTGAGGAACTAATCTTCAGCTATCCGTGCAATGACGAGGAGGTCCAGAACGTAGGTATCAGAGATGGGTGTTTTCCGTTGTTAGAACAGATGTCAGTTTTTTCCTTCAAAGAGTGAGCATGTTGTCTTAATTGTTGGTCAAGCTGGCATTGGCAAAAGCACACTTTCCAAAAATTGGCTTTGCTTATGATATTAGACTAGAGGTAATAATTACCAAGCCAATCAACTCCACGTCAATGTCACATCGCGATTAAGCACAACCCCAAACCTATCATTAAACACATAAAAATACCCCACTTTGACACAAACATATCCCACCAACACACACACACACAAAAAAAACGTTTGGTGATCTACACAGCCAAACAATGGCATGCGACATATGTAATGGTCACCAGGCGTAGCTTTCGACTGCATTTGCCTTTCACCCGTGACCAATACTTATTGTCTTATTTTCAAAAGACAAACTGCAGCAAGGTTTATTATCTTACTCTACACATCGCAACTTCAAAACACCACAATCTATTCTTAATCCATCAGAAATTCAAAAGAAAACTACAAACAAGATGAAGAGTAATAGTTTGCTGGTATGATAATAAATGAATTATACTCATATGCATATTTCATCAAACACACAGTGGGTGTCTACTAAAGAAATAGTAAATCATTTCATTATTTTAAACTTAAATGTATAAACAAAAAAGCTACTAAAATTTAACATTCACGATTAAAATCAAAACTAATTGACATTAAAATATTGGACTACCAGGACCAGGTGTCATATCCATTTGCCCCAGTCAAGCTGATGGCGCCACCATGTTGTGAAGGGTCTTGTAACACCCCCAAGTTTGTGATGTCGTCTTGCTGTAAATCTCCATGACAAACAACTCTTGCACCACACTCCTTCACCTCAATATCTTCATTATTCTTTTCCAAGAAACTAAATGTTACAAAATTCTTTGCTTCTTTCCATTCCCATAGTCTCCTCCTTCTATAATAAAGTAACCATACCATATATGACTCGTGGATTCCTATCACGTCTTTCTTCAAAAATTCCTTAATGACATCTGGATAGTGCAAGTCTGAAGTTGAAGTCAGAGAAGCTCCATCGAAGTTCTTCACAGATAATCCTGGAAATTTGCAAGGCTTTTTTCTCTTAAAAACAACACAAGCTCCATATCCCTTAAGCTTATCATAACACCAATCAGATGGTAATTCAACGTTTACATGATTTTCCGTACTTCTACTTGTAAACCACTCTGGAATGCTATTCCCATGATATACTATATCTAATTCAGAATAGCCACTGTCTTGCGCGAAGAATTTATATCCGCCAGTCTGGAAACCCATATACCTAAGGAAAGCCTGGTTAATAGAACCTTGGGAAGCTATAGATGAGTCAAGACACTCAGTCATCGACATAGACCCCTCGCTATCAATGCTAACATTCTTAAACATCTTTGGACAATTTCTGAAAATATTTCTCCTATACGTATTTGAGACCATAGATGATCCCAACACTTCTCTTAAGGAGGTGCAATCAGATGCATCGATCATTTCTATGCTAAGTGGAACTTCGGGCAACACTTCCAGCTTCTTGCAACCATCAACATGAAGAAATTCAAGCTGCGAAAGTTGACTCAAACTTCCAGGCAAGCTAGTAAAATTGTTCCCTTGTAACTCTAGTTTCCTTAGACATGATAAGCCTCCAATGCTCTCAGGCACTTCTAATAAATTGTTCCCTTCCAAGTTTAGTTTCTTTAGACATGATAAGCCTCCAATGCTCTCAGGAATTTGTAATAAATTGCAGTAGCTGAAATTCAGATCCTTTAACATATGTAAACCTGCCAATGAAGGTATTGATCTTTGGGGATGTTGTTGTTTACTTAGTAAACCAAAAGGAGCGGTGATCATCTCAGTCCACCATCTAGGTTGAATCCTCCCTTGGCCACCGAATGACAATGATTCAAGGTTCATTAGAGAGGATACAAAAGAAGGAAGTTCCGTAATGGCGGTATTGTGAACATGAAGCTCTGTTAAGCTTTTGATTCGACCCAATGCTTCAGGGAGTTGGTCGACCTTTAGGCACCCCGTTAGATTCAAAATTTTAAGAGCATCCATTTCCACTCTACTTGGAAAATTCTGAAGCCGCTTGCAGTCTCTAAGATTTAACACAACAAGCCTCTTGAGCATTCCAATTGAGGGATGAACGCTAACCATATTCACGCAACCTTCAAGATTTAGTTCTTCGAGATTTGTAATCTCCGAGAAGTCGGGGGTGGTAGTTAGGTTACAACAGTACCTTAGCTTCATTACTTTCAACCTTTTAAAGCACTGAAATCGATAGAAAAAAGAAGAAGAAGAAGATAAGTTCTCGGATCATTTTGTATCAAATAAGAAAACATGTGTGTACAAGGAAATACCTTAGGTGTTGTCCAGATATGTTTTATGTTGCTGTAAGACAGGTCAATGGCCACAATGTTTTGTGGATAGAAATCTGAAGGTAAGTATTTGAAAGGGCATCCATGCCAATAAAACAAGCTTAGCTCATTCGACAAATAATACAAATTTCCAGAGAATATCACATTGTGGCCCTTCAATTCATGCTTCTGCTCATATACTTTTTCCTCTTGATATATTTTCAGGATCCGCAAGTTTTTCATATGTGCAAAATCATTAGCATCTATGTGAACCTTTTGACCAAATTTCTCTAACAAAAGGACTAGAACTTCAACTGCTTCAGTTATTGCCACCTGGAAATACAAAAACATGTTACTTAAAATAAAAATAGTAAAATATGCAATTGCTTACACTTTTATATAAATAAAGGAAAAGAATCATATGCCATTTTTACCTTATTTTGACCTGATATTTGGTAAACATTAGATGAAATCAACAATCTTCTCTGTTTCCCAGGCATGATAGATTCTTCACGAACAATTGCCCTTGCCATTGCTTGAATCAAATCATGCATTTGAAGTGACATATTGCTAGAGATCGTGATTAATGACTTATCAACTAGAACTCTCATATTTGTATCTGCAAAAAAGTTACAGCCATCTAGTATGCTTGCTACATATTCACTATTTTCTCCAATGAATAGACATGCGGTATCAAGTAAGATATTTTGCTGGTGGAGGTTTAGCCCATCGTAACTTAAACGGAGCACTCTTTGTATCTTTTCATTAGGATGTACTTTGAGCTGATCCAACTCACTAACCCACTCACCCACAGTTTTGCCATATAAAAATCGACCCAAAACTTTGAGGGCGAGAGGGTGACCTTGCACATATTTCACAACTTTCTTAGAAACTTCTTTGAAGCCTGTAGAAGGTTTTTTTTCCTCAAAGGCGAAGGAATAAAAGAGCTCAAGAGATTTATCCTTATCTAGAAATTTCATGTCATGTATTTCCACTCTATGAGACCTTAGCAGCTGTTTATCTTTGCCAGTGAAAATAATCAAACTTCCTGGGCAAAACCATGTAGGTGAACCCGCTAGTGCTTCTAACTGCTCATGATCATCCACATCATCTAGAACAAGCAGGACCGGCTTACATGATATCCTTTGCTTTATTACCATAGCTCCTTGAGCAACACTTGATATTTTAAAATTTTCTGTTTTCATGATCTTTCCAATCATTTGCATTTGAACTTGAGTTAGGTCTTGCTGTTTTCTGACGTCGTCACAAAAGCAACTTCCCTCAAAGTGGACATACATAAAGTTGTAAATAGCTTTGGCAAGGGTCGTCTTTCCTATTCCGCTTATACCACATATTCCAATCATGTTAACCTTATGTGACCAAACGAACCGTGACAAGCCTAATCTGTCGAAATGGAAATCTATGCCAACCAGGTTTTCACCAACATGCAAGGGCCCTGTTGTCCCAAATTCTAGATCGAATTATACAAGTTGCAAAGTAAATTGAATAAGTGAATTATCTAATCTGTCTAACTATTACAAATGAGTATTACATACAT
>BQNB010198294.1:0-11146 GCA_026074375.1 Tanacetum coccineum | reverse complement strand
GAGAACTCATTTAAGGTGCAGAACTTTACAGAATTATTCTAAATCAATCAGAATTTAGCAATATTAAATATTTTTATTTAACTCAAAGGGTATAATAGTAAATAGATACTTTTATTTATTTTTTGATTTTTTATTCAAAAACATTTTTTTATTCAAAAACATTTTTTTAGATCCTGAATTTTAGGAATTTTAATTTAACATTTTTTTTCTTTTTTTTCAGCACGCATGTATGTCGGTGCATATATGTTTTTCTCTATAATATGTATTTCTAGTGTAAAGTTGATTAATCTATTTTGCTATAATTAAAATATTAAACCAACCAATCTTTTTTAACACCGATATAACATTTACACTTTTTGAAGTTTTAAACAAAAATATTCAATAAAACATCTATAATAATTAAAAAGTCATACACTTATGTTACATTTCGTTTAATTACAAGTAAACAAAACACATATGCAATTTGTGTGTTTCTTTCGCAAGTTATCCTATTGTATGCGTGTGTGCATTCGTCTTTATTAGTTCAACATCATCTTTATCATCTCATATATCATCTTCATAAATCCTGATATAAACATGTTCAAATAAATATAGCCCACAAAAAATAGGACATAAATTTTGTAATCAAAACAACTAGCAAAACATATATGCACAATCCTTTTCTATATCAAATGAACAAATTTTTTAATCTTAAAACTAACATAACACGTATGCACATGTTTTCCTAATATGAAAATGATAACGAACTTTCAATCGCAACAATTAGTTATATCTCTTCTTACATTAAATTATATGCAAAAAAATTTTAAATGTAACAATTTGTATAACACGTATGCACATTCTTTGCTTATATTAGATTACGTAAAAAAGGATTAACCATAACTAGCATGACATATATGCAATCTATTATTTACATCAACGTTGTTTAATAAGAAATCAAAGTTATGCAATTATTGCCAACAAATTGTTGCTTAATGATCAAATTAACTACAACTAGTTAGTAAAATTAAAAATAAAGAGAAAAACATACATGTTCTAAACCATAATTTGTGACTAGTGGCTTCAAAATAACATCAACTTGGGCATCTTAGGGGATGTTTAATAATCAATTAATGGGCCATTAAAAACCACACTTAGTGTCAAATTATGAACACAACCCAAAACCAACAACACAAAGACTTTTCCTTAGAACTCCATTATGTGCCAAATACATCTATGTTCTGTGACACTGACATTAATCTTTTTTTAGTACAAAGAAAATCATTTTCTGTTGAGAGGTTATATACTTCGTATTATGTAAAAATGAATGGACTTGATAGGACTGTTTCTAAATCTATCTAAAATGAAGCATGGTTAAAGCCTTAGAGATGCTATAAACAACTCAAGTTTCATTACTGTGTACAAGAACAAACAATGTAAATTAACTTTGAGTTATTAATCACATCATGTATCATATACTCGTATAATGTAAGAAATGAATAATACCCGAATACTAAGTTTAAAGTTTCACACTATGATTTCATTTCAACCCACTAAAGATATCCAAATTTGTTTTAAAATTTCTAAAAGAATATTAGCCTTTGTAATAAATATTAAATCCTCACATGAATTAATAATTTATGCAACAACTTCAGGGGTTTCATTTCTTACGAACAAATGACTGCAATAAAAAAGAGAAAATAGATATAAAGAATGTACCTTAATCAAATAAGTTGCCTTTCCGGTGACGGCGCCGTCGACAGATGGCTGAGAGTTTCTTTATGATCTCTAGTAGTGAAAGGGGGTATTAGGATAAGTTACAAATCTTAACCATACATTATGACCTACTTGAAATTATCCCATCAAGTTATAGAAAAACATCTGGTGATGAAGGAGAGGTGGTTTTTTTGAGGCGGTGAGGGATAGAGGACATATGTAGATCTTAAAAAAGGGGAATATTAAGTGGTACAGTTTTTTTTTTCATTTTTTAGGGGTGGATACAAAAATACCTTAATTGCCCTTCTAGCATTTAATATATTTTAAATGATTTTTTAGTTATTAAAGTTATGCCATTTTGTATTACAACCATTGATTATCTTATCCAATGGATTAAAATTGTTTTAAAAAGTTCTGTAGAGTTCTGCATCTAAAATGGGTTCTCAATATAACACAAAACTATATATATATGGATCGATTGAGAAGGTTTTTATTTTGAAAAGGTTTTCAAAAACGATAGATTTGTAACTTTGATTCAAGTTTTTCAAGCGTAGAACTTATTTTAATGTGATTATAATCCAAAATGTGTAAAAAAAAATTGAATCAATGTTAAAAATCTTTTGATTTTGCGATATAAGTACAATACTGAATCATCTGTACAAATTTAATGCATCATTACCATAACTTGATTTTAACAATAATTTGTGAATCAAATTTGTGATTTATAGATTTGATTCACTATTAAATGATGTTTACTTGTGAATCAAATAAAAAAATATAAACAAGTGGCTCAAACAAAATTTCTCAATCTTCTCAAATAAAAATCTCAATTGACCAATCCTAGAAACCGGATCGATTGAGAAGTTTTTATTTTTGAGAAGGATTGAGAAGGTTTCAAAAATGATAGATTTTTCAACTTTGATTCAGTTTTTCAAGCCGTGATGAAAACTCATTTATTGTGTTAAATTCAAAATGAGTAAAAAAAAAAAAATTTGAATTCATGTTAAATAAATCTCTCGTTTTTGCAATTATAAGTAAATACTGAATCTTCTATTAACAAATTTAGGGAATCATTACATACTCGATTTTTCAGCAATGATTTTATTTTTGTTTTTGTGAATCAAATTTGTGATTTATAGCTTTGATTCACTATTAGATGATGTTTACTTGTGAATTAAATAAAAAAATATGAATCAATTTGCTCAAACGTAGATTTCTCAATCTTCTCAAAATAAAAACCTTCTCAACGGAATCGAAGCCTATATATATAGTAGGGATCCGGTGAGAAGAAAAACTATAATGAGAAGAATAAGAAGGATTTCTAGCCACACATTTTAAATTGGACAAAGAATTTTAATGGGAGATGCATCCATTTTTATAGGTGCATCTTAAATGTGTGGTTGTGGTTTCTTCTTATCATTCTCATTTTAAGTTTTCTTCTTATTTGATCCTAACTCTCTCTCTCTCTCTCTCTCTCTCTATATATATATATATATATATATATATATATATATATATATATATATAAGACATGTTGCTTAAAAGCTGAAGTTGCCTCCTCAAGCCCAAATACATGATGTGTTTTATGTGTCTTAATTGAAGAAGTATAAAGGACCTCCTTTGTTCAGGGGGAAAATTCCCTAAAAGGTCCGAGTTCAAGGGTGCTAGTCACCTTCTCCCAAAAAAAACATTTTTAAGCCAAAAGAGTCCGGGCGACTGTGCGTGGGTGCATTTCACAACAACACGATGTGTCCCATTTTTATTATTAAAGTACAAATGTATTAATTTGGGCAATTGTCTTTATGGGCGACTTTAACTTCTAGGGCGACAAGGGTTTTTTTGTCTTTTTACATTGGTTTCGTGAGTAGTTTATAGACAAATTAACAATGGATTCATCTAGTTTTATCCCCAAAATTAGCACAAATTTATCAAAAACACACATAAACACAAATAAAGAAACACAGATCATTCTTCATCCTCAACCACCACACCACACAACCCCCCTCCTCCTACCTAATACACAATCATTGGACCTCATGTACACACACAAGATTTATATCAAACCCTAACAAAACAAAACCTCAAAATTAGACGATTGATCATGAATAAATTATCAAAACGATTAAGGTTATTTGTTGGTCAAATGAAATTAGATTCTTTATTTTGGTAAGATTTATTCTTGTATTTTTTCATTTTTTGGGTTTTTAATTTTCATTATTTTTTGGAGGTTTTAATTAACTTTATGTCTTTCCTTATTATTAGGATCAAGGAGTTCATCATTCGAGGTAGAATTAATAGTCGTCATATACAAAAACTCTTTTGGTTTTTAGGGGTTTTAATGTTTTCATCTATACTATAATTTATTCTATACAAAAGTCTTTGTAATCTACGATGTTGCTCATTGTAGGTTTCTTATGTAGGTTTAATGCTTATTTATATTATTTAGACTGCTAATCGTTGCGACACTTATTTTGCTTTGTGTTGTGTCCAAGGTCATGGATCATTGGAAAGAGATAACGAGGTATGTGTATCATTTATTCTTGCTAGTGTATGGTATATGTGCTGACTTCTAACAAACCTCTATTATGATGAGATGAGGTAAGAATGACCTTACTATAAACTAGCCATAACTTGCAGTCATGACATGATGTCATATTGCAAAGAAAAAGATTATAAGAACTGTGGAAGTACATAGTTAATGACAGTGAATGGTAGTTGATCATATATAACATCTATTTGAGTATGATGAAATAGAGTAAGATTATACGTGTATAATAATCTTAACACAAGTATAGAATGACTCACTTAGAGTTTTAGAGAGAGAAAGAGGTGGTTGGATGAACACTTAGAGAGAGAAAAAAATGGAAATATTAGCTTAGGTGAAATGTAACAAATGAACAACCAACACCCTCTCCATGTGTGGAGAGGACTTATATATCCCTAGCTAACCGGCCATGGGCTTATATTATGGGGCTACATTGTAACTTTGGCCCGGTTAGCTTACTAACATAACATTACTAGTTACTACGAGCTATGACTACATATATTGGAAGTGACCGATAAGTTTTCGTATTTCTAACAATCTCCCCCTAAGGGAGGTCACTCTAATTTTAAAAAAGTTCAAACCTAGCATACTATGCTTTCGCTTCGGTCTTGAGCTCGTAGTCATTAACTTCAATCATTTACTTGTGATTTGATGTAGTGGTCATTGACTTTGGATTTGAGCTAGTTCTCTAGTCTTGACATGAATGTGATCATTGAGCTTCTTGAAATCATCAACCAGGCATAATCTCGTTTCGCCATCTTGTAAACTTTGCCATCTCGTGAACTTGTGACTTTTGGACCGACATGCTCATACCTTTCTTGATTTGATTAATCTTGAAAAGCTTTAATAATGTATCTTTCTTGAATTTCTTTAACTTTAACACTTTGTTACTTCAAGAAGGACGTATGGTATTAGAGTAGCGGAAGTCTTGAAACATGTACTTGAGCTTTCATGATGTCTTTATATTTGTTGGTCGGGTATGAGCATGTGGCTATGAATCTTGTGAGTCAGCTGGAATCAGGTACCTCCATCACCATCTTTAAATATTCCTAAAATAAAACAGTTATCAATAAAGTGGGGGGACGAATATGGCTTTGTCATTCGCCCGTGGTTGGTTGGAGTAACCTTCGAATCCGTGAGGATCGACCTGTGATCAGGTAGATTCAATTTAAGAAGAATCTCCTTGACAGGATTTCCAGCTGCTTTTAACAATAAGATTATCAGATTCATCAAACTCAGCATTGTTCTCATTATCGAAAGTCTCAAAGCAGACAAACTAGATAAGAATAGTGAACGGCGATGTTACTATCTCACGATTAAAGAAAAAATTGATTTGAAAATTCAATTCGACGTGTCATTGCTTAAAGTGGTTTTGTGAAACTTCGGAGTGTTATTCATTTCAAAATTCTCATCAATGTCAATTCATAACCTGGAAAAGTTTGAGTTCTTATTTAGAATTTGACCATAGTTTTCTTTCCAGTTGTCACAAGTTTGTTTATATAGGAAATCGCACAAGTCACCTCACCATGAGTTGTTTGCTGTTGGCTCATGCAGGATTTACATCTTCACATAGTGATGAATTCACTGAGCGTGTTCTGGCAAAAATCTAGGAATAAATGCTTTAGGACTCTTAATATGTTAACTTGTTATTCACATTGTGTGATATAGCAAGCATAATTTAACAAGTGTCCTAATGAGATTTATAGATGATCTCTTTTGGCTCTAGACTCAATAGTGCATTTTATTTTTAGTGATCGGAGAATGGAGCAGACTGCCACCTTTTCAATATCAACCAACTTGGAGTGAGAAAGTCGATAGAAATGGGTGTAATCTCCGTGAGAAATAAAACAAGAGTCTATTAAGAGACCTTGAGTGGCTAGGGGGGTTATGCATAGCGTCACTGGGTCCATGACTGTCTTTAATGTCAGACAACACCTTAGTGTTTCTGACAGATTATGTATTGACCCGGTTTCTGTCCTAAGGTATGGGAGGGCTTCTTTCTTTTCACCCTATATCCTACATTTCTTTTTCTTTCTTCTAACCCCTTCATGCTTACGAGAACTTTTAAACTAACACCTTGTTGGTTTTGTTCCAGTGTTAGCTCCATCTCAGTCGGCATTATTCTCGATTCTTACCTTTTCTCCTTTTGTATCATACCTAAGGACTTTACACTAACTAGTGGATATCCATGGGTAGATCCCTCCGGTTTTGGTTGGATTCATGGGATTTGAAATACCTATGCCTAACGCTTATAACTCCAGAAATTTATATACCTGGTCGTCTTTTGGGTATTCCATCACATTCGAAACCAACAATCAGTTGAATCAAAGTGTTTGATATAAATATCAAAGATTTACACTTGAGAGTTTTCATCATCACTAAAAGCCTCCCCCTTAAACATGTGCACTGCATCGTAGTAACCATCGCTAAGAGTTGGAGTGCATTAAGTTCATTTTATATGATCACATGTCAATATAATTTATTCAGTTTAATAACATTTTCTCCCTTTGTCCAAAATGTTAATCCCATGATATTTTGGATATCAATTGATTAAACGTTCGGGGACAAAATGTTACATAATTATGCTAAGGAACATCTTAATCCCCCTTAATTTTTGAGGGTATATAAGACTGTGCTGAGTATAATAACTTGAAATTTTTTGAATTTACTAAGAAATTCTTGAAAATTTTATACTCGACAACACCTTATTTTCATCATAAGTCTACACTATATATATACAAATTCACAAGTTTATGATATACGAAATGACCTTTGAGATAATAGCACAATATGACGAGGTCATATTTTTCTTTGCATCAGTCTGAGTTTCAGTCAGTAGGTCTACAACAACGAATATTTTCTCCAATATCTCATCATCCTTCTTTCCTTTAGCAGCTTGTTGATGTCTTTGATCATGAAATAAGCTCTTTTCTTTTCCAAATTGCTCCATCTTTTCTTCGGCAAGTACTCCATGTCAATATTTTTGGTTATGTCTTCGTGCGAAGAAAGAAGCCTGGTTACATTGCATCCACTGACATGTATAAGTTCGTCGTGTGCTATCAACCTGTGTTCTCTGTGGTCGTCGATTAAATGATCTGAGGGTCTTTGTATGGAGGGTACGGGGTGATGCCTTTTTCTGAGATATGGTCTTGTAGTATCAGTTGGTAGACGTTTGATCTTCTTTTGATAACTTTCAACTCCAAGTTGAAGATCCTCGACTCACTTCTGAATAGCCAGACTTCTGGTGAACATCCTTAAGGCTATTGCGAAGTCAGCAACATCATCCCCTGATAGATTTGTAAGCCAATTTTGAACCACAAGAAGTAACATATCCTCGATATCATTGATCCGAAGTCGAGGAAAGTCACATTCCTTGAATCTGTATAATGCGTTATCAGCTCTTCTCACAATAATCTCTTCCAAGTACCCGTATCCATGTTTCCTCATTACCGAGACATGAGTGACTATCAGAATCCTTTTTGTGGAATATACATCTCCTCTTGATTGTATACCTCTTGCAAAAGCATAGAAGGACTTACGTTGTTCTATTCAATGTGAAATACACCATAACGCATTGATTCGTCAAAATCTATATACGTAAATTATAAAATATATAACATGATGGAAAATTAACAGATTACCCTTGAGGACAAAGGTAAAAAGGAAAATCTTCACAAATATATATATTATAATACGTATATTAATCGGGAAGTATGATTCTCCGGGTCGTTCCCCCAACGATTTATGAAATTGAATCCGCGTTTGATGCTCGGACAATGATTTAAATTGGAAATAATAGATGATTTGATTAACTACTTTTAATAATTAAAATTAACAAATTATAACAATTAAGCATAAAGACAAATAACGGGAAACCAAAATTTAACTAAAAACGCAAAACGAGACTCTTAAACGGAGGGAGGTCAAAAACCCTAAATTACTAAAAATAAACCTAACTTAAATTTTTCTTTTTAAATGGACTCTATTTGACTAAAAAGTAAGTTTAAAGAAAACTAGAACAAAAACGGAGTTAAAATGAGCGTTAAAACACGAAAAATGAGAACGAGGACAAATCCCGTTCTTTAAAAATCAAAATTTTGCAAATTAGACCCTACGAAAGCAAAACTAATTTTCCTATGAACTTTATGATAAAAGAAAATTTTCTAAAAAAGATTTTTATTTTTTTTGATTTTTTTTCTATTTTTTATGATTTTTTTAAAGTTTTTAATGAAAATAAATGTTAAAAAACACTAAACGAACTATAAAAATTCTAGAAAAATTACAGAAAATAGCTTATACTAATTAAAACCTAGAAAAAATAAGCCCGAGATCACAGCTTATTAAATAAGTTGTGAAATAAGCTGGAACAGACCCAAGGGCACAGCGGTAGTGTGTGGCGTGTGTAGTGTTATAAAGGGTTGAGGTGTTGAGGTCGGGGGTTCGAGTCTTGCTTACCCCCGACTTCCACTTCCTCCCTTTTTTTTCAAAAACTAAAATCACAAGCTTGTAGAGGAACCTTTTTTAACATCTTTAATAAAGCAAGCTTAAGCTGAAACCTAGAAATAAGCACTCTAAAAGCTAATGAAAAACTGTTTACAGAAAGTGAGCCTTTGAGGGCCAAAAAGCTAATTTTCATTTAAATGCTTACACATAACTCAATTTAAGCTCAATTTCAATTCTAAAAGCTGTTCTGGAAAGCTAATAATGTATAGCAACTAATTTTGAAAAGCTACTTAAGCTAAAAATACTATAAGCTAACTAAATTTAACTATCTAAATGTCAAACTCAGAAATAAGCACTAAAAACTCAAAATCTAAATAAGCTAAAAAGCTCAATAAGCTATGACAGAAGCTGAGCTTTTGCAATCTAATTACTCTATTAATAAGCTACAAATATAAATGATAAAAACCAATACTATAAGCCAGAAATCTAAGTTTAAAAGCTAAGTTTTAGTTACTACTGTTTTTGGCTTTTTGAGGTTTTTTTTATTGAACTTTAAAAGCTGATTTATCCTATGTAATAAGCTTAAATATAAAAACAAGTTTTAATCTATATTAACCTATATGTTAATTGTAACCCTACTGATTTTTAAAAGCTAACAACCAAATAAGCTATCCTAATTTTGATCAAAAACCACTGTAGTTTAAGACTGTAGTAGTGTCTATCTGATGCAAATGGCAAAGAGGCAAAACCAATATTGCAGGTGACCAAGTTTGTCAATCTTGCACTAGAACTCTCAATGAGTGGTGTTTTAAAACTCAAACACACACAAGATCAAGCTCAATGAGGTTGATCAAAATTTAACAAGCAAAGGAAAGGGAAAAAATTCCCCTGGTGTAGGAAACAAAAGGAACAAAGGTTTTGAGCTTAAACTTTTTAGATTATGACATCTAATTTGAGAAAACCACTTAACTACTGATTTTGATTGATAATGAAATTAACTCAAAGAGATTGCACAACTCATTTTGACTTTAAGGAGTCAAAACTCACTAATCCAAACACCCCTTTAACTAAAACAGTTTTCATTTTTAGCTTATGAGTTTGAAAGCTAGCTATCTAAACTTGAATACCAGGTAACAAACAACTTATGACAGACCTTATAAGCTTAAACTAACAAATAGATAAGACATAATTAAAGAGATTATAACTATGCTATGAATTTTTGAGATTATGACAGATTTAAAGAGCAAATATGAGAAATCTAATATCTATTCTATAAAAATCAAAAACGGATAATGAAAGCCACTTAACAAGCATAAAAACATATAGATAAGCACAGTTAAACTAATAATAAGCAGAAATAAGCAACTATTAAGCTAGTAATCTAAGACAGAAATGGAAATGAGAAACTTACATAAACCTTAGCTAAACAAAGGCATAAATTTGCTCGAAGAGCTTATCAGCAGCTTTGGCTTATCAAAGATAAGCCAGTAAAAGTCCTTGGAAGCTCATCCCTTGCTAGCTTCCCTTCCATAAGCTTAAGAGTCCAAAAATTAAAGTATTAAGCTTATTTTAAGGTTTACGTGAATTAAAGGATTAAATAAGCTCAATCATAAGCTTATAGACTTGTGAGAGCTGAAATGAGCTTATGAAATAGTAGCTTAACATTAGAGCTTATTGAGAGCTTATTGACAGTAAGAGAGTGAATTTGAGAGTAAACACTTAAAAGAGATTAAGTAAGCTTTTCATTAACTAAAATTTGATTACATTAAGTGAAATTTAAGAGTACAATTAGAAATGGAAATGGAAATGAAAAATTACATAAGCTAATTTATACTAAGCTAAAAACTACTAAGCTATCTCCACGAATGTGTATAAGAGTGTGGGTATTTATAGTATCCAGCTGAAGCTTCTAGTCCTCTTTTCAGTTACACGCTCCTCTCATCATTGGCCCTTAGATTCCTTCAATGATTGGATAATGATCTTGGACCGTTGGATCAAAATTAGGCTTACACGGATTGCCAGCGTGACAATTCGTGGTTTAGTCTGTTGTGCTTCCTTTGTGAGTGTAAGTAGTACAAAAATCCATCCTCTTGTGCTTCTGTCATTCCAACGTGTCATTCTTTACATGGGATTGGCCAATAGGGTGCGTTTGATAATGTATAACTCTGCCCATGTGTACTTTGCCCCTTGAATTGTCCTTTATATCCCTCAATTGGTAAAAGCCCCATGATTTTAACCCTGGGTAAAATGGAGGAGACGATGAACAGTGACAACAAACTTTCCCGCTCTTTTTTTACTATAAGGCTACGTTTGAGTTTGTTTAACCCAGACTTATTTTTCCTTTGACTTGGGTTTGGGCCGGGTTATAATGGATTTGGGCCCGGGCTTGGGTTTTGGGTTTAGTCTTAATAACAAAGATAACAATTGTTAACTTTTATAAATAAAAGTTAACGACCGTTAGGA
>BQNB010198293.1:0-11146 GCA_026074375.1 Tanacetum coccineum | reverse complement strand
TGAAGAATTAACTTTCCGAGTTGATGATGGAGCCATAACCTTTAAAGTTGGTCAAACTTCGAGATACTCCTACAATGATGCTGAATCGGTTCATCGAATCGATGTCATCGACGTTACATGTGAGGAGTATGCTCAAGAAGTGCTCAGATTTTCGGATAGTTCAACAAGTGGCAATCCCACTCCATCTTTAGATCCTATCCTTTCTACTTCTTCCCCTCTCTCACTCCTTTTGAGGAAGGTGACTTCATTTTGGAAAAAATCGAAGCTTGTCTTACAAATGATTCAATTCCACCGGAAATTGATAATGCCGACTTTGATCTGGAGGGAGACCTTCTTCTACTCGAGAAGTTATTAAACGATGATCCATCATCTCCTCTCCCTTTGAAAGAACTTCATGTTAAGGAACTTAAAATCATAAAATCTTCTATTGATGATCCTCCGGAGCTTAAGCTCAAGGATTTACCTTCTCGTCTTAAGTATTCATTTTTGGAGGGTACCGATAAACTACCCGTCATAACTGCTAAAAACTTAAAAGAAGATGAGAAGGTCCGACTTCTAAAGGTTTTAAAGTTACACAAGCGTGCCATCGCTTGGAAAATATCTGATATAAAGGGCATTGACCCTCAATTTTGTACTCACAAAATATTAATGAAGGATGACTGTAAACCGACAATTCAACATCAAAGAAGGGTTAACCCAAAAATTCATGAGGTTATCAAAAAGGAAGTTATCAAACTCCTTGATGCCGGATTGATTTACCCTATCTCCGATAGCCCGTGGGTTAGCCCAGTTCATTGTGTGCCCAAAAAGAGTGGTATGACCGTAGTAACAAATGAGGATAATGAGTTGATACCGACTAGACTAGTTACCGGGTGGCGATTTGTATTGATTATCGGAAGTTGAATAATGCTACCCGAAAAGACCATTTCTCGTTGCCTTTTATGGACCAAATGTTAGAACGACTAGTAGAGAATGAGTATTATTAATTTTTAGATGGATTTTCCAGATACTTTCAGATTCCTATTGACCCGAAAGACCAAGAGAAGACCACCTTCACTTGCCCTTATGGAACATTTGTCTACCGATGTATGCCTTTCGGCTTATGTAATGCTCCGGGCACGTTCTAAAGGTGCATGATGGCTATTTTCCATGACATGATCGAGGAAACGATGGAAGTCTTCATGGATGACTTCTTGGTCTTCAGGGATTCTTTCTCTTCTTGCCTCACCCATTTAGACAAAATGCTCAAATGGTGCGAAGACACTAATCTTGTTCTAAATTAGGAGAAGAGCCATTTTATGGTTAAAGAGGGCATTGTCCTCGGGCATAAAATCTCTAAATCTGGAATTGAGATCGATAGAGCCAAAGTTGATGTTATAGCTAAAATCCCTCATCCGACTTCCGTCAAAGGAATTCAAAGTTTTTTAGGTCACGCCGGGTTCTATCATTGATTTATTCAAGATTTTTCTAAAATCACCCGACCGATGACCCATCTTCTTGAAAAAGATACCCCTTTCATCTTCTCGAAAGAATGTATTGAAGCGTTTAATATACTTAAGAAGAAGTTAACGGAAGCTCCGATTTTAGTTGCCCCCGATTACGACTTGCCCTTTGAAATTATGTGTGATGCTAGTGACTTTGCGGTTGGTGCAGTCCTGGGGCAATGTAAGACCAAACATTTTTAGCCTATACACTATGCAAGTAAGACCATGACGGATGCTCAAGCACATTACACTACTATAGAAAAAGAATTATTAGCCGTGGTGTATGCTTTCGAGAAATTCCGGCCTTACTTAGTCTTATCAAAGACCATAGTGTATACTGACCACTCGGCTCTCAAATATCATCTTGTAAAGCAAGATGCTGAACCGAGATTACTCCCGTGGATTCTCCTACTCCAAGAATTTGATGTCATTATTCGTGATAAAAAAGGAGCAAAGAATCTCGCGGCCGATCACTTATCGAGACTTGAAAATCCCCACCAAGATGATCTTGAGAACAAGGAAATTACCGAAACATTTCCTCTCAAGACTCTTGGTATGGTTACCTTTCGTGGTGATTCTAGTACCCCATGGTTTGCCGACATTGCAAACTACCATGCGGGGAATTTTATTGTAAAAGGGATGTCGTCCCAACAAAAGAAAAAATTCTTTAAAGATGGTAAGCATTATTTCTGGGACGATCCTTACTTGTTTAGAATATGTGCGGATCAAGTAATTAGACGGTGTATTTTTGGCCAAGAAGTTGTTGACATCCTCGCAGCTTTCCATAATATACCCACCAGGGGACATCATGGTGTCAACTACACCGCTAAAAAAGTCTTTGATTTTAAATTTTATTGGCCGGCTATTTACCGAGATGCCCATGACTTGGTTACATGGTGTGACGCTTGTCAACGTCAAAGCGAAATCTCACAAAAAGATGAAATGCCCTAAAATGCAATTCAAGTATGCAAGATCTTTAACGTATGGGGCATCGATTTCATGGGGCCTTTCCTGTCTTCTCGAGGGAATAAGTACATTCTCATGGCCGTTGACTAGTTGTCTAAATGGGTTAAAGCAAAAGCGCTCCCCACTAACGATGCCTGATTTGTCGTTAAACTTTTGAAATCTCTCTTCGCCCGATTTGGAACTCCTCGTGCTATAATTAGTGATCGTGGTACTCACTTTTGCAATGACCAATTTGCAAAGGTCATGCTTAAGTATGGAGTTACTCACCGTCTTTCTACCGCGTATCATCCACAAACGAGTGGACAAGTGGAGGTTTCAAATCGTGATTTGAAACGTATCTTGGAAAGGACTGTAGGCGAAAATTGTGCTTTATGGTCTGATAAGTTAGATGATGCTTTATGGTCCTTTGGTACCGCTTTCAAAACACCCATCGGGTGCACTCGTTATAAGCTCGTGTATGGAAAGGCTTGCCATCTTCCTATCGAGCTTGAACACAAGGCCTATTGGGCCTTAAAACATTGTAATTTTGTCCTTAAGACCGTGGGTGATCACCAGAAAGTTCAAATGAATGAATTAAATGAACTCCGGGATCAAGCCTACGAGAACTCTTTAATCTACAAAGAGAAAACGAAGAAGATTCATGACTCCAAGATTAAGAACCGCGTTTTCAACGTTGGTGATCGAGTTCTTCTCTTCAATTCTCGATTAAAGATTTTCTCGGGCAAGCTCAAAACCCGTTGGACCGGACCATTCACCGTTGCTCAAGTTTTCCCTTATGGTACCGTCGAGTTATCTCAAACCGACAGACCAAATTTCAAGGTGAACGGTCATAGACTCAAACACTACTTTGGAGGGGACATACCACCCATGGTTGTCCCGGATCTCCAAACCTTCCCCATGGACAACTAAATTCGGGGACGAGTCAAGCTTAGTGACTCATTAATAAACAAGCGCTTCGTGGGTGGCAACCCATGCTTATCCTAATATAATTATAGTAGTAGTAATAAATAAGTGTGACGTGAGGAGGTTCGCCTCTTCCTTTCTCGTGTTTCGTGGTTTGTGTTGTATGTCCAGGATTGCCCCGGATTATGAAGACTCTCGTGCTCGTGGTTTTGTCCTTCGTTCACTCGAGCTTCAATCCTTAGCATGATTATGGGAATCCAATATCCTAAATCTTATCGACTAACGTTTATCTTTGAGCATACTTAATAAACGGCTTTAGATTTACGTAGAAACCCTTCTTAAAACATTGAGGACAATGTTCAGTTCTAGTATGGGGGGAATCTATCGATTTGATTGTGCATGCAGTCGTTGTTTTCACGTAATCCTGTTTTTACCACCAAAATACCAAAAAAATGAAAAAAATTTAAAAATTTTCAAAAATAAAATAAGTGTTTTGTCACAATGTTTGACTTTCCTGCTGGGTAGAATAAGAATAAATTTTGACTCGATCGAGCGTGTTGAGCTCTTAGCTTTGTCCCTTAACCTTTATAAACGTTAGCTTTTGCTAGTCTTTTATACAAGAAGCTTTAAAATGCGAATTCTAGCTTAACCAAGCCAAGATTTCGCAAGTTTCCATAATTGACTTTAAATATGCAAGGCTAGTTTATTTGACTAAGCATTCGCGGATCTTTTTATTAAAGATTTTAAATTTGCGAAGAACGAGAAATGATAGGGTTAATTATGAGTTTGATGCTAAACAAGGATTAGTTGGATATCTTACAAGCTCATAAGTGTAATTTGTGGCTTTTCCTCCCATAAGCTCTTAACCTGACTAATAATAAGTGCTATTTTTGAAAATTAAACTTAAATCAACAATTTTTGAATTTGAAGCTTTATTAATGTAGTCGATAACATTAATTTATTTAGTTTTAGCTCAACTATATACTTAAATTTTCTAAAAAGAAATTTTTCTATATACCGCGTAATAAATGTTGCAAAAAAATGATGTATATTAATAAGTAGAAACAATATCCCCGTCAGTTTACTGGATCTTACCGGCTCACAACCGATGTTTCAGTCTTCATATAAGGCGGGGCCTACACCGAAATAAGACCACTACCTCTTGCCGGCTCACAACCGATGTGGTAGTCATTTAAAGGGTGGAGGTAATATATTATGATTATAGCAAAAAAAATAAAAAAAATAATATATATATAGTTGTTGAATAAATAAATATGTTAAAATCTCTTTTTCTAAAATTTAAATATATTTTTGAACTAAGACTAATTTGCTTTAGTTGTAGTTTTTCTATGTATAAACGGGAAGTCCAAGGGTTTTGAAACCGAAGGTCCGTGAGTCTCGATACTAGTCTCTGTGAGGTGTCAAAATCCTGGTCACTTAGCCGCAAGGTTGGGATGTGCCGAGACGAAAATCGCTACATGGGATGATCTCGCCTTCAAACTCATTATTCTTGGGTGGAACGTGAAGCATAGAAATATTGCAACTTTCTTAAAAAGTTGATCCATGGTTGAAATTCGAAATATGCACATTCACCTAAGATATAATAATTGTTGGGAGTGAAAAGTTTCACAAGTTACAAGTATGAGTAGTGTTAGCATCTTAACTTATATTTAACGATGATTTCGTTTTTAAGCTTGGTTTGGGACAAGTGAAAAATCGGGGACGATGAATTTATCCTTTTTGGGCATTTTAGGATTGAAGTGCTTCTTATTCTATGACCCTAAAGGTTATGAAAATAACGAAAGTCAAACATTCTAGTTAGTTGCTTAAAAAGAAAAGTATAAAAAGAAAAAGAAAAAGGAAAAATATAAAAATATGTGTGGTAATTAGTGTAAATATTTAAAAATGGTCAAAACGGGGCTTTTCAAAACTAATGATTCTTTAATTCCCTTTGATGAACACTTGGCTACTTTTCGAGGTAATTAGTCGAGGGAGATTGAGATTCTTGGTTTTCTAAAGTGTTTACTTATGGCATTGCGTGAGGACACGACAATATCTTAGTATGGGGGATTTTGGTATGTGCTTAATTACACATACCTTTTACCTATAAAAACGAGCCTAAAATGACCAAAATATATCAAAAATGCATTGTATTCGTGTGTTTTGTGATTTATGATGTATAGGTAACAGATATTTTGAAAAGGACAAAGACAAGGACAAAATCAGACAAAACCAAGCATTGGAATGGAAAGAGCGCGAAAAAACCAAAGCCAATGGCATACCCATCTTCTACGGACCAACCCGGGCCTAATTAATAGGCCAGGTCGGCCCAAGAAAGCCTAAATCCAAAATCCTCAAAACTGGCCCAACATTAAAAGCCCATTAAGCCTAAAAAGCCCTAACCATAATTCTGTTAAAACTGTTACACAATTAGTCCTTGGGGACTAACACAGTTAGTCCCTACCTTTTTAACCGTTAGTCCTTCCACCTTAACACCATTACCCTTTTACCCCTAACACCCATTACAAATCAAACAACCAATACGCGTTAACCATTTACCCGCCAAAGCCTAAACACTATTCACCCATCCCTTTCACTCTTCCCTGCAACCTGACAAACCCCCTTAACCTATTCTCCTAAGAAAATGACAAACCACGCTGGCAATCCTATGATGAGTGATTGGTTGATGGGACATGGAATCAAATCAAGGGCTGAGATCAAAGATAAAGAAGCACAAATAGATTCAAGGGCTGAGATTGATGGCTTAGAGAGCACTCTCAAATCCTCTCACAAAAGAAACACACCTCAAAGGCCTAGATGCTTCTCAAGACCAATATAAATAAAGACCATTGTTACACATTAAGGCATCGATTTTTTTATCATATCTTTTTCTTGTAATTTACACCTTATTAGTATAATTTTTAGTTTATTGTCTTTCTTTTCAAGTATTGTAATGTTTTAAAAGTTTAATGAAAGTTTAAGTTTTATGCAAAATATGTTTTATGTTTATGCAATCTTATGTTTAAAAATGTTTTAATAAGCTCTTATAAGCTCTTGTTCTCTTTTACTTAAGCTATTTTACTTAAGCAATATAAGCTTTTCCATAGCTTATAGTGTTTAAGCTATTTTCACTCAAAAATCACTCAAAAGCTTTTATGGATGATAAGCCGGATTTGGATGGGCTTATAGGTTTTACCATCTTGTTTCTAACAAGCTGAATCTTATAGATAAGCTCTATAGAGCACCATAGTCCTTGTTTAGAGTAAAGGACCAAGTAAGCTTTCATTTTGATTCTTAGCTTAAAAACTGCTTAGCTTATTAAAACTACTTATTTACTATTTCTAGTTGCTTATTATTGCTTAATATGTCTTAAATATGCTTAATATGCTTAGTTTGTAGTTTATAGTTAATTAGTTTAAGTTTTAGATATAAACTGTTAAGTTTTAGCTTAAAACTTCTTATTAGTTGCTTATTGATAAGTGCTTATTTGTGGTTAAACTTTGCTTATTTGGACTTAATATCATAAGATCTTAATCTATTTTAGCTTTTTACAACTTATATAAAACTATTTTATGTTTTAATATGGTTTTTAAACTTATTAAGGGGTGTTTGGAACAAGCAGTACTAACCTAGGTTAGTACTGTTTGATTGCCTTGTGACCTTTAAGCCAAGTTTGATAAGCTCAAACTAAGCTTATAAGTCAGTTTTTATAAGTTTTCAAAGGTTAAAATTACATTTTAAGGTTTTATATATCCATACTTAGAAACTGTGGTGTTTAAGCTTATTCATACTGCTTATATCTAATTTTTGCTTAAAAATTGTTTTTAGGTCTTGTCTTATACTCTATTTTGGTTCATTATGCAGTTAAATAGTTTTGGTTAAGTGTGCATTTGTCTTGTGAGATTTAAGTCACAATTTGTCAAAGTGTTTGTCTCAGTTTCTTAAAAGTTTAAAAGTCCTTTTAGATTCACAAATTTAGGTTAGTTAATAGTTGTTTTAGGGTTTGAATTTTGTTTCATTTAGCTTATTGGAGTCTAGTCTCAATCTGTTTAAGCTTTTAAATTGTCCAAGTCATTTTTTGAGTCTTAAATTTTAGTTGAAAAAGGGTCATTTAGCATAAAAGTCAAATAAATGCAGTCTGATTTAATTTGAGTTTTAAGCTTATTTAGTTGTCCTATTTTCTTAATTCTAGCTTTTAAATGTTCTTAGAGTCATGGTCTTATTCTGTTTTTAGTTTTTAGCCTTTTACTTTGCTTATGAAGTCTTAAAATTAAGCTGCAATTCTGTCATTTAAAATTCAAAAAGCCAAAAATACTAGTTTAGTCTATCACTTTTAAGTCCTCTTGTCTAGCTTAATCTTTAAGTCAAATTACCAGATTCTAGCTTATTTGTGTTTTTCATATACCAATCTCAATTTGTTTTCATGTTTTAGCTTTTTTTCTTTTGCTTATTGGTTCATTAGGTTAGTTCAAAAAATAGCAAAAATTCCTCTTTAGTCATTTTAAGCAATCTGGCTATTTGCCTTTTGATGTGTTCCAGCTTATTTTGTTTTCTTAATTTCTGTCCCTAGTACTTATTAGGTCTAGGTGTTAGTCTGTTTTAACTTATTGAGTTTTCCATTTGCTTATTCAGTTAGAAATCTCCAAACAGTTTACCCAAATTTGTCAAAATCCTTATTAAGCAAACTGTCAGTTTTAAACAGCTTTTTCCAGCTTATTTTTAAGTTTTATCAAAAAGTTCCCTTTTAAAGTTGCTTATTTTTGTCTAAACTCTAGCTGTTTTCAAAAAGAAATATTTTTTTTTCTTTCAAAAAGGTAAGATCCAGGACTCGAACTTGTGACCTTCCTTTTACACACACAAAGCCTTAACCAGTCGCCCTTGGGTCTTTTTCGTTTATATCATTGTTACATTTATTACTTAAGTGCATTTTCAGTTTTGGGCTTTTTAAGCTTATTTGATTTTTAGCAGCTTATTGAAATAAGCTGTTAAACCTATTTTATTTTTTCTTAAGTTTAGAATAGATAAAAGTACTTTCCTTAATTTTTTCAGATTTTTATAAATCAGTTTAATATTTTTTATAATATTTTTAGATTAAATTATTTTTTATTTCATAAAAAATAAAATAAAAGTCAAAACAATATAATTCTTTTTTTTTTATAAAATTATTTTTAATCATTTAGGACTTTTAGATTTGAAATTTGCACTTTTAGGGTCAAAATTTGATAATTTAGGTTTTTAGTCGCGATTTTAGATTCCCGTTAACGTTTTCGTGCTTAATTCGTAATTGCTTTATTTTTTTTGCTTGCCTTTGCTTGTTTTTGCATTATATTTGTAGAAATAGAAACCAAATCAAACCTTGATTATTTAATCACTCGATTACGAACTTAAACGTGATTCTCAAATTCACACTTCGTTGGGACTACGACCCGGAAGGTTTTGAATTTTACTTTGGTTAAAAGTAATTTTCGTAAATCCTTTTAGAATTCTAATTATATACTATAATTGATATATCACAATTGTATGAATCAAGATGACTCTTATATTCTTTAATATTAATGATTTCATTGTTTTCTAAGGATTTTGTTTCATTAACCTTAATAGCTTCTTCTTCAATTGCGTAATCATCCTCTAAAGGTGATGTTCTAGGCAGAGGAGGAGTTTCATTGAATGTTACATTTGAGGATTCTTCGACTTTCATGGTTTGTTTATTGAGTATTATATAGGCTTTACTATTTTGCAAATATCCTAAGAAAATACCTTCGTAAGACTTTAGGTCGAACTTGGTGAGATAATCTTTTGTATTAAGGATGAAGCATTTGCTTCCAAATACTTTGAAGTAGTTAAGATTAGGTTTCCTACCTTTTAATAATTCATATGGAGTTTTTCCTAGAATGCGTCTAATTGAAATTCTACTGATTATATAAGTTGATGTGTCAACCGCGTTATAATTTTTTTTTTGGAATGGATTGTTCATTTAACATAGTCCTGCTCATTTCTTATAGAGTACCATTCTTTCTTTCTACTACCCCATTTGATTGTGGAGTACGAGTGATAAGTGCTTAATTACACATATCTTTTACCTCTAAAAACGAGCTTAAATGACCAAAAACAGAACAAATGATGAAGAATATGATGATGAGTTTGTACAGGTGAGAACAAGTACTGAATGCATGAGGATGAAGAGATGCCAGATGCTGAAGTTGCAAATTCTGATAAAGGCGATGAAGAAGTTACTGATGCAGCCAAGGCAGATGCTGAAAAGACTTCAGAAGTAAAGGATGATGCCAAGAAGGCTAAACTTCCTCCAACAAGCTTAAGCTTATTGGTATCTTCAGGTTTTGGTGATCAATTCCTTAATTTCTTATGATACTTCTTTAGTTGGTACTGTTAAGGATACTATAGATGCAACGATCAACTCATTACTAGAAGTAAAGATCCAGTCTGATGTTCTACATATCCAGTCTCCATCCATGCTTAAAGTACTAGTGTTTGTGATTTCTGAGCCATCAGTCCTCGCACTAATTCCTAAAACTCCTTTAGCAACACATGTAACAACTCTACCTCCTCCATCTGTCTCTACCATTCAACCTGTACCTATACAACAACAAATAACAACACCAATCCCTACACCACCAACCACAACCGAATCTCCAATCATCATAACTGTTGTTCATGAATCCAATACACTCACTACTGTTGAGCTAAGAGTTTCAAAATTAGAAAAAGATATGTCTGAGCTGAAAACTATTGATCACTTATCTAGAGCTTTTACTACTCTCAAGACACATGTTCCAACTATTGTTGATGATTATCTTGGATCAAAACTTAGTGATTCTCTTCAAAAGGCTCTACAGAAACACACTGTAGACTTGGCTCAGAAATACTATGTGAAGCCAGCTCCCGAGTTAAGAAAGATCAAGACTCCAACAATCAACCTTGAACAAGAATCTAAGAAAAGTACTTCAGATATTCTCATGATCAAGAGGGAACAAGCTGAGAAGCAGAAGATGCCACAGTTTACTATCAAGTCTACAGACAAGGCAGCTCTCAAAGAGTATGATTTAAAAAGTGCTCTCTACCAAACCATGCATGCAAACAAGTCTTTTAATAGAAATCCTGCTAATCATCGATTGTACCATTCACTCATGGAAGCATTGGTTAAAGATGAAAATGCAATGGATAATGGAGTCGCTGATACTGTCAAAGACCACAAGAGAAAGAATTATGATGATAAAGATGATTATGATGAAGACCCTTCAGCTGGACCAAACCAGGGTAAGACGATTAAGAGGAGAAAAACCAAAGATTTGAAATCATCTAAGAAACCATCCACCACCAAGGAAACCTCTAAAGGTAAAGCTCCATCCAAAAGCTCTAAAACTGGTAAGACTGCAGTTGTAGAGAAACCGGTTAAAGAACTAATTGCTGAGGTAGAAATAGATGATCTAGTCAACACTGCGGCTGAAGATGTGGTTCTTGATGTTGATCAACTACATGATAATTCTACTCATGCTAAGGACAAAGTTTCAAAGCAAGATTGGTTTAAACAACCTCCGAGGCCTCCTATTCCTGATCTAGAATGGAACAAGCATCAGGTTGTACTTGATCAACCCGAACAACCTTGGTTCAATCAGATGGTCACTGCTTCAGAAGATCCTCTCACATACAATGATCTCTTGGCCACTAAAACTGGTAAGACTGCAATTGTAGAGAAACCGGTTAAAGAACTAATTGCTGAGGTAGAAATAGATGATCTAGTCAACACTGCGGCTGAAGATGTGGTTCTTGATGTC
>BQNB010198285.1:0-11147 GCA_026074375.1 Tanacetum coccineum | reverse complement strand
CACAATACTAGGGAGCTTCATATTAAGGGGTTTCATCTTGGTATTACGTTCTGACTGAGTTGTTGGGTTTATGATTTAAAGTGCCCTAGCTCCTCAAACATTTACTTCTGAAATATGATGGCCCGAACGGTGATACAATTCCAAAATCTCCAATTAAACTTATAACAATATTAGACTCTTAGAACTAAAGTTCTAGAGTACAATCTTCCTAAGACTTGACATATTTACTCAGGTTGCGTGACGTGGCTGTTTACTATCATTTTGCTATATCAACCTTCCTTGTTAAGATTGTGATAAGGTCATCAGCTTTCATTTTGGAATATTTATTACAACTACCAATCAGGTGAAGTTCATAACCTCGCCTTTACTTATTTACATGTTTTATAAACCCGCGAGGGGGATACATGCTTGTTTACAAACTCTTTTACATACTCGTTTATCTAATAGCAATGTAATTACTCTTCAAAGACTTAGTGAGTTCATAGCCTCACTATTAAATCTCTTGAATGTTTTCATAAACCCGTGAAGGGGATACATGCTATAAACTATGAATACAAGTGTTTTTCTTAATATATGCTATCATATTATTGCTTGTGATCTAAGTCACTTTATGCCAAAAGACCCTCATTATCATGGACCATTAATCACTTACGAGTGAACGCGAATATTGTGGATAGATCTATCGGGATTGATGAATCCCGTTTATGTTAGCCGAATAGGTAACCAAACGCACTATATTTGAATCTCATAGATATATGGCAATTACCTACACCCGGGTCCATTATCTTTATGTATATATATCACAGCAATTTGGGTATATATATACACCAGTCAGTTTGTGTGCCATGAGCTTAGATACAATAATGAACACTATTAATACTGTTTTCTATGAGAATTGTGCTCGTATAATTATTACACCATGACTTGTATTCAACTATTACATTTCAAACCTATGAATTTCACTCAACCTTTGTGTTGACCCTTTTTATGCATGTTTATCCCAGGTAATTGAGCAACTTATGGCATGGAGTGGCATGGACTTGAAGATGGCTAAAACTTGTTATCATTCACATTTTATGTTTCTAGATTTTGGTACTGCCTTTGTAAAACTCTGATTTTAATGAATGATAACGTATCTTTTAAAAACGTCTCTTTTGAGTCGTTTTCTATGATTGCGACTGTTGTACTATGAAGTAATACCCCATATTAGCTTCTGCTGCTATATTGTAAAAATGGGGGTGTTACAGAATGGTATCAGCGCCATGGTTATAGAGTACAATGTTAAAACCTTATCTATAACTACTTTTCTTTTTAGCCAAGAAAGTCATCCGTGCCACTGCATTCCCGAAATAGTATGTAAAGAGACATAACAACTATACTATTATACTATTATAACTTATGTTATTCTCCATTGGGTTGTACAGTCATGTCTTCATCCCCTCATTCTACTATCACTTCATCTACATTTGATATGGAAAATGCTTTTTCCACTATGAATATTTATAACTATACCTCGGCATCATCGGGAAGCACTTCTTTTAACTCTTTGGAAGATTCTAGGGATGATATGATCCCACCAACATCCTCACTTTTCTATAATAATCCGTATTTGAAGGACGTGCAAGCATTTTATGCTAAAAAATCACCTATTTCACCACCATATCCTATTACTCCACCAGTTATTTTAACTCCATCTCAGGTATTACCACCATGACTACTGTTTGATCCTTGATATTTCTTTGTTCCTGAAGAATTATTACCACCCAAGAAGTAAATCCATTCCCCATCTTCTTCCTCAACTAAGTTATCTAATTCATCCCGAAAGCAAGCCTATAATCTAGAACCACCATCTTTCTTAGACTATACTCCTACCCCACCTTAGATATTTGAAATAGGAAAAATTTCTATCAAGGAACATCTGAAGCATCATGAGAAACAAATCGAAGATATTTTATATTACATAGAAGAACTTTCTTTTCACCGCATTGAGAAAATGGAAGAAAGACTTATTAATGGTTGGATAATCATACCAAGAAATTTTGATGAAGTAAAAACCCGAACATAAAGAAGCCGTACACAGATACTTTGGAACTACAAAAGAGCATATAAAGGACATAGAAAAGAAAAAGGAGAAGAAAAAAGGGAAAAAAGAAAGGGAGAACAGATTACTTTTGTTCGCTATAGGATTTCTGATTAGAAAATTACCACTGAAGAAAATCCAAGATCGCCATCAATTATATATGAAGAATCTTATGGGACACACTTCATAAGTTTAAATACTAAGCTATATCCTTTCATCTATTAATTATAATCTAGAATCCCACACGAGTACATTGATGATGTAAATATGAAAAAAAAGTTATCCATGAAATAATAAAGTAGTGATGATTCTGTTACATCTTGTTATCTGGTGATATCAAAACTCGACCTCGTTTGTCAATTCCATTAACTTTATTATACTCCCCTCATACCTTTGAAACAATTATTATCATTGAAATACGACAGATATGGACATCATTGCAATTAACGACTCATTAATTCTCTTTTAACTTCTAAGATTTTGAGAAAACCAATATCATTTCCTATATATCACCTGTTTAATATCATATTTTTTTACTTAGGTAGGATGATTTATAATCGTCTTCTTGAAATGAATTAGGATGCTTCTTCATTTGAATAAGGAAACTATAAATCTCCGAACTATGAATTTATAAATTCTTAGTTACAAGGATTTGGATGCTTCTCTTTGTATGTGACAAATTATAAATAAGTAGGCTTAAGTATATGCAAGTACAAACAACATTCTATTCAATCTGTGACCCGTCTTTGTACGTAAGCAAATCTCACCTTACTTTATATTATCTTCATATGAATAAATCTCTGAACTTTTACACTCCATCATTCAACTAAATCTCAGGACGAGATTTCTATAAGGTTGGGGTACTATAACAACCTAAAATTTTCACCAATGTAATATCTCTCTGTTATATAATATATCACTTTTTCACGGGGAAATTTTTGCTTTAATATTTTATTATGCAACGTAACTTGCATAACTAAAGTTAACGAGCTCACGCAATCTACCTATGACAATAATATATGTCAAGCAAACATCATAACATGTCAAGTCAATGACCTAATATCTATTTTATCACATACGTTATTCATTTAACGTAGATTTCTTGACATTAATATCAAATGAACATAAACCGTTAATGTTTATGCCTAAACCCTAATTTTGGGTAATGTAGACATCCAATATGAATGTACAAGTGATCTAAGCTCAAGTACAAGTAATATAACATCTTATTTGAATATGAATTCCCTCTAAAATAAGGTACAAGTCCTTTAAAGCATAATGTACAAGTCATTAATACACGATATCCAAAATAGCCGTTTTACCTCTGTTTTTCAAAAGAATCTTGTACAATCTATCAAGTATAAGTTACAAGCAAGTCATGCACTTCATTTACAATCCATAATCTTTCTCATTTCATAAGATTTCATACACTTCGTACACTTTGTACCAACCCGGAAAACGATCCGTAACACATTCTTTGATGTGTTTGAGCCTTCTTCTGAATTTGGCAGAGGTTGTGTGGTCTTTTGGGAGATATATAATGGTGGAAATTCATCCTCAAGGGTGGAGGAGAAGTTGGGATGATGTTTAGAAGAAAGAATGATGATTTGATGATGAAAAACAATGGCTAAGGGTTTTATTTATACTAGTGCCAAGCCCTTGGGGTATTTAATGTTTTCTTGGGGCCAAAGGGTTGTAAATTGCCAGGGAATGGATTTAGATCCTTCTTGATCGTTCATAAAGCTTGAAGACAAAAGTGATGCAGTAGACGCAAACGAGCCACCAGACTCTTTATCTCAGCCGGCCGGTTGGGGCTTCGTCCCTAGTGTACACGTTGACCGATTTCACGTTTGACCTTCCCATTTGAATCGTGCTTGGTCGTGGGTCTTTATACTTCAGTAATACATCGTTTAGGTTCATTCTTGAGACTTAGAAGCTCGAATGGGTGGCTCTTCTACACTTGAAATGCTTCCAATCTGAAGTCTTGATTCGGGATTCTTCGTACTCGTATAAAACTTTGTTTTTACTTCTTTTTCTTGCTTTTCTCGTACTTGGCTACAAATATACTTGCAAACATACTTTGATACAATTTAGTAACAAAACCATATTTAGATAGTCAAATAACTTATACAAAAAACCATGATAACGCTCCTAAAAATATACTCAATTTGAGCGTTTTCAAATTCCCCTACACTTAAACTTTGCTTGTCCTCAAGCAAATCTAAAAAAAGAAATAAAAAAAACCTAAATGAGAAAATAAGAAATATTTTTTTAGAAATTTTTTTGAAAATATCAAATGTTTTTTTTTTATAAATAAGCGTAAAATGAGCAAACACCCCCTCCATACTTAAGGGTTTGCTTGTCCTTAAAAAAATTAAATAAAATCCACACGGTGCACAAAAAATGATTAGAAAAATGCAATGCAAATCTACCAAGTACGAGTACGAGATAAGATTCATCGTTTTAAGCTTTTGGTGAAAAATTGAGATGTTTAACAATACCCAAAGGTTTTCTTGCTTGATAAACATTTCAAAGCACGTCACGAAAAAGAAGTGAAGTATAATTCACTCAACACTTATTTATTTATTTAGTGGAGTATATAAGAGAAATCGCACTCATAGCTCAGTCATGACCAAATTTATTACCATAGGCTTGTACAAGAAACAAAACTCCACCGACGTGGCGTAAGCACCAAGTGTACACATCTAAAGAGGTCTTTTATTGGGTTGTAACATATAGGCTTCGGGTTAATAAGGGTTATGAATAAGGCATAGGATGTTTTATGAGAGGATGAATCACGAAAATTTAAGTCAAAAGTCAAGTCCCAATGTTGCAAGTTACCGAACAAACCACAAACCCGAAAATGATTATAGTTACAAACTTCTCTTCACATATCGATCACTGATGTGCTGTCGTGTAGGGTCAATTATTTGATTATCAAGTTTTAAATTTATATTTAGCCGATAAACCTAAAACAACACTTTATCAAGCAGTGTACCCGGTCAAGATGAAGTTCGCGGTAAGTAGGATGTCGAACACTAAGAGTGGAACATTAATCATATATTCTATCAGTATTTTAATTAGTCTATTTACTAGTTAAATCTATGCTATGTACGTTGTCTAATGATATGGGGGTTTTCAGCCTGAGAGACTGGCACAGGTTTGGTGGAAACAAATACCAATTCAATAGACAATAAACATAAAAGAGGAAGATTAGAAGATAGAAAAGCGGTACAAGCCAAATGATAGAAAACTGTATTAGCCATATTAAATCGGTTCATGGCTGGTTTGTTTGTTCTAGCGCAATGAATTACTTTATTCGACAGTGGCATTATAGTCACATCCCTGTTCGTGTTTAACCAGCGGTTAGGATGAAGAATGATATAGGGTAGCGAGCTTCTAACTTTCACCGAAAGTCATCATCCAACAAGGCAGATGAGACATGCATACATGGCCGTAACGACGAAATAGACATGCATGCTCGAACAAGTCCTCGTTTGAGTAGACACTAAGGTTAGTTGCAAGGAAAAGGAAGTAAAATGGGTGTTAAGTAAAATTCACAAAACAAATAGATTAAGCCAACAAATAAGGTACGGTTGCTAGTAACTTTCCTCCGACCGTTCCATGACAAAGACTCGAACATATAGACAGACGCCTCAATCACAGAAATGACAAAGATAACCTAAGTTGGCGTTCCCATAACAGTCAACTTCCCTTTCATCCCACTCTTTACATACTTCTACATAAGTGGTGATATCGGCCACTTTTTACAAGACTTTACATCGTTGATTTTTGTAATGTATCAATGAATAATCGGTCCTTCTAAGTAGGATAAAGGAAAATAGACTAAACTTTACATAACTCTGGTTAGGACACATTTTCGTAAACTAAACTTCTCTTCTAAAATTATACAAGCGTAATCAAACAATTAAAATCGAACGATTAAGAGAGTAAAAATTACACGATGTCTTCTATGGATTCGTGATCAATGCTTGACCTTGGTGGCTGATCTTCTCTTCTAAAATTCATATTTTAGTGAGTATGGTATAAAGAGTGTGATATTGCACACTGAAAACTCGTTTTTGTGTCTTCTATTTATAGTGTCTGAAAAAGACTCGATACGCCGTATCCAGCAAGGTCGATACGGCGTATTGGGCTGGATTCTTTGGAGTGCACGCTACGTTCATAATAAATCTTTGATATCATTCCTAATTTACTTGAATTAATGTATCTTCGAATAGTTATCTTTTTTGATACAGCGTATGTAGACAGAGTGAATATGTCGTATTGGGAATTGGTCAAACGCGTTTTCTTGTGAAGTCTTGGCGCAGATACGTCGTATCTCTTTAGTTGGATACGGCGTATTGGTGAAATTTCAGCAATCTTCAAATATCTTTGTTTTAGCTCTAAATTATGCGCCTTTTAGCTTGTCTTCACAAAACACTTCTGAATTACTGCATTTATCACCTTTAAAGCAATTAAGTACCAAATAATGCAATAATTATATAAAAGTGGGCAAAATAGATGGGATAAATGATATAATAAAGTGACATTATTTGATGTCATCAATCACCACATAAGTATATCACGTCTTAGCACATTGGCTAATCGATATCTCAAATACTTCATCTTCATAATAATATAGCACATTAGCTATAATTGTCATCACCTTTTTTCATTTTTTTTCGATGACTTATTCATTTTTGTATTTCTTTTTCATCCTCTTTTTTCACTTTTTTTCATACATCACAACTCCCCCACACTTCGCAAAAACATACCACAAAAATACAAATAAGAAGCTGCAGTCTCCGTCTTTGTCGGAATGGCACACTGATGTGCTGTCATGTAGGTTATATTTATTGATTACCAAGTTTTAATTTATATTTAGCCTATGCTAAACCTAGTTTTAATGATAGGGGGTTTCAGCCTGAGAGACTGGCACAGGTTTTACGGTGACTAAAATCAATTCAATACATAACAATCACACAAGAAAAAATCAGAAGATAAAAGAGCGGTACAAGACAAATGATAGAAAACTGTATTAGCTATATTAAATCCGATTAAATACTGGTTTGTTTGTTTAGTGCAATGACTGTTTATCTCGAGGCGGCATATCATTCTTAAGACTTAGCCGGGACATTATCCTAAGACCTAGACATGTTGAATCCTGCCACAATTAATGTATCCGCATAAAGCATCCTTTAGTTTAATTATAATCTATCTTGGGATTAAAGGAAATGGCGATCATGTAAACACTAGCCCCACAGACTTTAACCACTTACATACTTGACTGTAATTTTTTTAGTACGGTAAGTTCACTTCAAGTCTTTTAACCAATTATAAAGAACTATCATGTTGATCAAGGGTCTCCTACGTGCCATCAACTAAGCTCACTAAACTAAAGGTATAGATAGAAACATTATTTGTGATCCTATTGTCAAGATATATAAAATACATATGGAGAGTCTATCCAACAGTATCTAGAACACTAGTCATTATCAATAGACCCAGATGAAATGATAGGTCCTCCATATACAATCACATAGACATAAGTATGAGGTAGATAAACATAATTAAAACAATTACGATAAATTAAGCCGAAATCATAGTTAAAACAAAAACCAAACATTAAATCTCATTAAGATGGCTAAAACCCAGAGGGTATTAGCCCAACAACCATTAAAATTTGATACAAGTGTATCAATTTAACCAAGGTAAACTAAAAAAAACATGTTTTACTGAACTGAGTGCCAAAAGTTAAATGATTACAAGAGAATAGAATTACAACTACGTGTCTTCATGGAATCTGATCGTTGCTTGACCTTGTGCTGCTATTTTTCGACTTCAGAAACTGACTTTTAATGTTTTATGGTATAGAGAATATGATTTTGCACACTAAAAACTTATTTTTGAGTCTTCTATTTATAGTCTCTGAAATTGAGTGGATACACCATTGATGACATCAAATAATGTCTATTTTAAAGCATCATTTATCCCATGTTATTTGTCCATTTTGTATAGTTATTGCAAAGAATTGTTACTTAATCATTTATATTTAAGAATTGCAATAATTATGGAGTAATTGGTGAAAGTTAGCAAAAGGCACGCATTCTGGAGCTTAAATGAAGATATTTTGAAGATTACTATTCTGAAGACCAATACGCCTTATCCATCAAGGAAGACACGGCGTATTTGTGCATGCACTCACCAAAGACCACAAAGGAATAAAGCTCAATACGTCGTATCTAGAAAGACTCAATACACCGTATTCAAAGTATGGAATATAATATTCTGAAAAATATCAAGCGTGGTCCCTACTCCAAGAAATCCCCAATACGCCGTATCTAATGCTTGGATACTCCGTATCGATCCGACTTCCAGGACTTATAAATAGAAGGCTCAAAAACGAATTTTAAGTGTGCTAAATCATATTCTCGATACCTAAACCATAAAAGTTGATTTTCAGAGGAGAAGAAGAGCAGAAGAGGTCGAGCAACGTTACCAATTCCATAGGAGACAACATGTATTTCCATATACTTTAGCAATCATTCAGTTTTTAGTATCATTCGTTAACTCGGTTAGTTTACCTTAGCTAAATAATTGCTTTTGTATTTATTATGACGTTTGAAGGCTAATGCATTCGGGTATTAGCCATTATTATGAAGATCTGAATGTTTGGTATTTGTTTATCTCGATTTCTTGATTTATCATTGAATGCTTGTTTATGTTTATCAATTTATACTTGTTTACGCGCTTTTGTATGCGACCTATTATTCAACTGGATCTAGTGACACGGACCAAGTAGATTTAGAGTCTGGGATAGCTCTCCATATAGTAATTTAAACATCTAAAATCATAGGATCACAAATATTGTTCTTCTAAATCTGTGTCTAGGATACGCTTTGGGCTTAACTAGTTAATTGGATATTGCCAATGGTTTATTGATGACTAGTATGTAACCTAGATAATTCAACAAGTAACGTTCTGATTCAATTGGATAGTTGGACAAGTGGACTGCTAGTGTATAAATTACCATTAAGCGGTAAGTAGGTAAAGTCTCTATGAGCTAGGGTTTAACAAGATCACCATTGCTTTAATCCCTAAGATAGATTAAAATAAGCAAATAAGGATGCTTTATGCGGATGCTTTAATTGTGACAGAATTAATGTGTTTAGGTCTTAGGATGATGTAACGCCTAAGTCTTAAGAATGATATGCCACCTCGAGAGAAGAAATCGTTGCACTTAATAAACAAACCAACGTTCTAATCAGATTAATAATGGTTAATACAGTTTTCTTATATCTGGCTCGACCGCTCTTTTATCTTTTGTTAATTAGCTCGTGTGGGTTAAAGTGTCTTGAATTGATTATAGTCACCAACCAAAACGTGTCAGTCTCTCAGGCTGAAAACTCCCTTTTCCCGTTAGAATTAGGAACTAGGACTGACATAGGTTTAGAATATAGTAGAATTAACATAGATTAGATAACCAAGATATTAATTAAATTGATAGATTTAACCTCGCTTTAAGTGTTCGACACCCTACTTACCACGAAACTACTACCGATCGGGTACACTGCCCATTAAAGTGTTGTTTTTGGTTTAGTCGCCAAAATATAAATTTAAAACTTGAATCAATAAAATATACACCACACAACGACACATCAAGTTTTTGGCGCCGCTTCCGGAGAGTGAAAATTAATCTTGATTTTTATTTGATATTTTGGTTTTTAACATTAGATTAGATCTAACCCTTAGAATTAGTGTAATTTAGATTAGTGTATATTCTTGTATATTCTGTAATATTTGTATATTTGTCTTTAATTGTTTGCTTGTATATATTTGTATTTAGTTGTTTGCGTTTTTAATTGTTTTTCTTAAATACACTGTTTTGGTCGATAGCTGAATACGATGTATGCACTTCCATCGGATACGACGTATCCAACTCTCTGTCCAATAAAGCGTATTCATTCAACTGATTAATACGGCGTATCCACTACTATTGGATACGGCGTATCGATCAACTAATAAAAGTTCTTTTCGATTCTCGAACTTAAAGCCCAATTTTTTTATATACCTTTCTCCCGCTGGTTCTACTGATAATTTTTTGGGTATTTTTCAATAACAATGAAAAAGGTTATCAAAGGAGAGTTCGAGAAAATTATGGATGTTAAGATCGAAGATGTTTTGCTCACTTGCGATACACCACTTGAAGTTTTCAACAATGAAGTCAATCGACTAAGCAGAATGGATGATGACTTATTCATATATGAAGTTGAAGTTGCTAATATCCAGTGTGACTCAAGAATGGATGATGATTCGAAGCATGAAGTTGATGATGACATGGGATATGATCCGTCTGATGTTTCATTTACTGAATGGTTAGGATCAAAGTTTTTCAACTACAAGATGATGGATCATTATACAAAGAAAGCGTTATGGATTTACTGGATTAGAGGAGATGATGAAGTTGAGCTCACGGATGAAGAATCTTCTGATGATAAGGATGAAGTTGTTGAAGTCTTTAGGATCGACACTAATTTATTTAACATTGAAACACCTATGTGTGAGGCATTCAAAGAATTCAACTATCTTTGAAAAGTTGATCCAGACTTACTTACTAAGGACATTGAGGGATTTAAGACCTATAAAAATTACAAGGATGATTAGATCTATGAATTGAACAAGGACGTACCATGGGTTGATGAGAAACCATGGACTAACGTTGGAGTTTAGACCAAACCTACACCAGTTAAACATACTTGCAAGCCTTTCAACTATAAAACTAGATGTTCGGAATGGCCAACATGTAGTTAGAAGGATAATGGATACTGTAATGGAGGAAACTTACACGAAACTTACATTATTGGAAACCAACTCCATTATCAGGATTATGAGTGGTACGAGGCTTTAGAAGATAGTAAACTTAAAGATGAGGCATTAAGAAACAAAGCTATCCTGGAAGGATATATCAAAGATGATGATGATGAGTCACATTACAAAGAAATGAGACGATGGAACATATATACAAACTATGATAATGCTTATAAGATAAATCATGAAGATAACG
>BQNB010198284.1:0-11147 GCA_026074375.1 Tanacetum coccineum | reverse complement strand
ACCAAGCAATATTAACTCCAAACCTGATCCATCAAAGATATTCAGCACCAATGTAGACTCTCATATACTCTCTTTCTATTTTTAAACTCACAAAATATATCTCAATCCTTTTTCTCACCAAACGCTCATTTCTGTTTTTCACACACAACTCTCTTTCTGTTTTTGAACTCACCAAATCTCTCTATTTTTTTTCTTCACAAAACAGATAATTTGGGTACAGTTTGCCATCAATTCCTTAAGTTCCAAACTATCCTTCCCACTTCCAAGTGTGTAACCTCTTAAGAGAGGTGGGTCATTGGACTGTTTTATAGTTTTTGGCAAACTACCAGCCATAAACGGATTTGAGAAGTCTTTACCAAAGCTGTTTGCTTTGGACTAACCAATGCTTCATTGCAATAACATGGTGCATTGATAACCATATAGTTTTTGGTAAACTATCAACCATTAATGGATTTGAGACGTCTTTACCAAGGCCATTTGATTTAGACTAGTCAGTTCTTGATGTCTGTTAGACATGGTGAACTGATGACCATTTGTTGTGTGGTTTACAACCAACACTGAAAGAACACTCTACCATCATATTCCTCCCTTCAGAGAAAGCTTCTAGCAGTCACACCAATCGATATGTACACAGCAGTACTAACTAAACCTAATAGTATTAACTTTTATACTAGCAGTACAAAGTTGTAACTCACAGTATCAACTAAGCTCAGCAGTATTAACTAAGTATTCATCATATTTACCCTCTAGTGTACATATAACCTCCCCTCAAGTATAGCTACAAATTTAACATCCCAATGCTAACCACCAAAAAGTTAAATCTAATGACATCAAATCCTTTGGTGAGAAGGTCTGCAACATTAAAATCTATGTTAATCTTGATAACTTCTATCAGTCTTTTCTTATAGCAATCTCTGATAAAAAGAAATTGAATCTCGATATGCTTGGTCCTAGAATGAGCAACATGATTCTTGATAACACTTATAGTGCTCTTATTATCAATATGGATTTTGGTGTTCATGAAATTAAAACCATAATCCATCATCTGATTCTGTATCCATAGTACTTGCCCATAACAGTTAGCAACTGCAACATATTCTGCCTCAGTAGTAGAATTTGCCATAATAGTCTGTTTCTTGCATTGCCAAGATATCAATCTTCTTCCAAGAAATTGACAGCCACCTGTTGTTGATTTTTTGTCAAGGCTTGCTCCTCCATAGTCATTGTTTGAGAAAGCTTCTAGTTCAAAAGGTGAATCCCTAGGATACCATAAACCTAATTTGGGTTGATGTTTGAGGTACCTAAAAATCCTTTTTGCTGCATTTAAGTGTGAGACTTTTGGAGTGACTTGAAATCTAGCACAGGCACACACATCAAACATGATGTCTGGCCTTGATGCAGTCAAATACATCAGGGAACCAATCATAGATCTATAGACATGTATATCTACATCTTCACCATCTTCATCCTTGACCACTGGCTTATTAGACTTAATAGGAGTAGAAGCTGTTCTGATGGACCAAAAATCAAACTTCTTAAGGATGTCAGCTACATACTTGTCCTGACTAATAAAGATTCCATCAGGTTGTTGCTTCACTTGAAGTCCCAAAAAGAAAGTAAGTTCACCCATGGAGCTCATTTGGAATCTTCTGTGCATACAATCTTTAAACTCTGTACACATAGACTTCTTTGTAGAGCCAAAAATAATGTCATCCACATACACTTAGACTAACATAATGTCACTCTTATTCTTCTTGATAAACAATGTTTTGTCTATGGTACCTCTCCTGAAACCATTTTCCATCAGAAAAGAAGAAAGTGTCTCATACCAAGCTCTAGGGGCTTGATGAAGACCATAAAGAGCTTTGATCACCTTATAGACTTTGTTTGGATGAGCAGGATCAACAAAGCCTGGAGGTTGATGGACATACACCTCCTCTTCAATAGTGCCATAGAGAAATGCACTTTTAACATCCATTTGGTAGACAGTAAATCCCATGTATGATGCAAAGGCTAAAAATAACCTAATTGCCTCTATCCTGGCAACAGGTGCAAAAACCTCATCATAATCTATTCCTTCCTCCTGTCTAAACCCTTGTGCTACAAGCCTGGCTTTGTTTTTCACAACAATACTTCTCTCATCCCTTTTATTCTTGAAGACCCACTTTGTGCCAATTGCCTTTTTCCCAGATGGCAAATCAACAAGTATCCAAACCTTCTGTAATTTGAACTGCAGCAATTCCTCTTGCATTGCTTCAACCCAACTTTCATCTTGTAAGGATTGTGATATATTCTTGGGTTCTTCTTGGGAGAGAAAACATGCTAACAAACAGTTACCAAAAGCCCTTAAATCCATAACACCGTTAGTCCTTTGTTAATACAAAGACTATGGTCGTTAGCCGTATCAATAAACCCCTTTACCAAATATCACCAAGTCCATTAACCCTTCACCTGGCCCAATTCTTTTATAAAATAAAAGCCCAAGTCAACACCCAATAACCCTCAGTCAAACACAAACGTATAAATTTAGGGGGCGGGAAAAATAGTTTTACTGTTCATCGTCTCCCCTTTTTCACCCTTCTCATTTTAACTTAATTAAAATGCAATTAACCCTCCCAATCTCAAATGACAGGCCACAAAAGATCTAGTACTAAGCTCCTGTCACATCAAAGACTCACAAGAGCTCATGATTGGTAAAAGTCAAGGGTTGACACCATGCTACAACAAACACTCCAAAAGATGGAATTATTTACACTAAACTTATGTGCAAAAGAAGCACAAGGCCGCTGAAACCATGGATTCCAACGTAGCAAATCGTGTGATCACATTTTAATCTAACGGCTAAGACAAGGGATCCAATGATTGGCAATGATTAAAATGTCAAGATCAGAGCAAGCAGGAGTGTGTGTTAAAGACTAGAAGCTTCTCTCAAGCCTATAAATACAAGACCTCCTTTACTCACATCATCATCTAGCTTAATATAGAGTAGTTAAAAATTCTTTAGTTAATAATAATTTCTAGCTTATTGTCATTTAAGTCTTTGTAATTTTCATTTAAAAGCCTTATAATCTGTTTTCATTAATAAAATTTGTAGTTCACTTTTAAAACTTGTGTTTGATTCTGTTTTACTTAATAAGCAATATGGTTTGATAAAGCTTAAAAAGCTCTTAATAAGCTCTTAATTCACCACTCAAGCTAGTATTTACTTAGTTAAGCTCTCAAAAGCTTAACTAAGCTTAATTGAACTTAAATCCTCTCTTAAAAGTACCTCAGCTTGTTATTAGAAGGGAAGTCAGTAATGGAAGGACTTCCCGACCTATAGCTTACCTAGGATAACTGAGCTTGTTGATTAGCTCATAAGAGCATTTGATAAGCCTTGTTTAGAGCAAAGGCTATTGTAAGTTCTCAAATTCCTTTTTATAGCTTAATTTTGAATTTCAGCTAATTACTACTTATTATTGCTTAGTTTAGTTTATTAGTACTTATTATAGTTGACAAATGCTTAACATGATTAATAGTTAGTATTAATCTTAGGATTTTTTAGTTTACGTTTATGACAACACTCAAACACTCACTGAAATCCAAAAAAATTAGCATAGTCTTGTAATTATTGACTTTAGCTTATTTGCTATTGCTAATGTGCTTATTAGGCTACATATCCATCTATTATCCTGGTATAACTACGTTGTGCTTTAAATCTCAAATTTATAAGCTTAAAATGGGAATTTACATCCTAAAGGGGTGTTTGGTTCAGGCAGTACTAACTTAAGTTAGTACTTCCCTTGGCCATTTGTCTTTTTAATTTGGATTAGAATCTCATTGTTAGGATTATAAGGTAAGGATTTGTGAATTTTTATAGGTTGAAAGTTAATTTTGATCAAGTTTTTGTCTAGTAGTTTAAATCTGTTTAGAATAAGCTCAGGTTTAATAAATGTTTCTTGATTCAAACTAGTTTAGCTTTTATGCAATTAGCTCTTGTTCTAGTGTTCTAATTAGTATAGATTCAAGTCTTTAGCCTGCATCAAGTTGTTTTGAGTTTTGGTTACAAAGTGTGTCAATTGCATCAGTAAGGAAATCAACAAAATGCTCATTTTCAATTTCAAAATTCGGCAAGTAAAAATAGTTTTTAGCTTTTCAAATTTAGAGCACAAATAGATTTTAGGCCATTTTAGATAGATTAACTAGTTTTTATTTAAAAAAAATTTGAATATCTGTTTTTTGACCTCGAAATTTAGTTTTTATCTCTAACACCTCTTCCATCGATACCACAACTCACACAGTAAGGTAAAACTACATAAGCAGCTTTTTCACTAAGCATTTTTTCTTAAGCATTTGACGTCTCAACAACACTGTCTTCTATCAATTAGCTCTTTAAGTAGATTTTAGGACAAAGTTTTAAGTGGTATAAGCCAAAAGTCCATAAGGATCTTTTAGCTATTTGAAAAATAAGATCAAAACTCCCCTAAGGGACTGTTTGGTTAGCAGTTTGCACAAAAAAGCTTATTTGAAATTTTTAGCTTTTAGTTAGTGTTTTTAGCTTAATCCTTGTTTAGAACTGTTAGATAGATTAGTTATAAGTTGTCTATAGCTTATTAGGGCAAAGTCTTAGCTTATTTTAAATTTTCTTAAAAAGACAAAAACATAGTTAAAAGTAAAATTGGCTTTTTCATTAAGCTCTTTCATTACCTATTTGATTTTCAAAATAGTTTTTGAATGCTGATTTAGATAGATTTAAGCTCATGCTTTAAGTAGGTATAGAGCTTATTGCAATAATGTTCCATTAAAGTGCTTAAAAATAAGCTCTAAGTTGCCTATTCAGGCTGTTTAATAACTGTTTTTGTGAAAAAGTGCTTTTTGGTTTTTCAGCTTATGGCTTATCATTTTCTCTTAAGTTTAGTTCAAATAGCTTATTAGGGTAGTTTTAGGTTAGTCATAGCTTATTTGATTTGGTTTGAGCTTAACTTTGCTTATTAGTGTAATTGTGTTTTAAGAAAAAGTTTAAAAAAGAGTTGAAGTGTTTCTGTCTGTTTTTAAGCCAATTTCTAGCTTATTTACTTGTTTTCATAAAAAGCTTCTTTTATAAATTTTGCTTATTTTTAGCTGTTCTACAAGTTTGCTTTTCAAAGTTTTTGCAAAAAAAAGTTAAAAAAGGGAAGAGGGGAAATTGTGGGTGAGCAGGACTCGAACCCACAACCTCAACCCTCCTCAACCTTTTATAAGTCTTAACACACACACCTCTCACCAACGTGCCCTTGGGACTTTTACGTCTCAAGGTGCATTATTTATTCCTATATCAACTTTTTGAGGTGCTTTTCCTCAATCAAGCACTCCGTGCTTTTAAGCTTTTTCCCGGCTTATTTAGTTTAGCACTTTAGGATTTTTCATTTTTCCTGCATTCTACTTATCATAAGCTACTTTTAGAAAAAAATTAGGATTTTTAGCTTAAAGTTTTATATTTTTCGTGAATTAATTTTGTTAAAAACTTTAAAAAATCATAAAAAATAGAAAAATAATCAAAAAAATAATTTTATTTTTTATAAAATTTTCTTTTATCATATTCTAGGCTTAGGTTTGAAATTTACTTTCGTAGGGTTAATATTTTGAAGTCACTTTTAAAGAACGAGGATTTCGTTTTCCTTTTTGTTTCCTTCGTTTTTTAAACTTAATTACCCTCGGTTTTAGATTTTCTTAGCATTTTCTGTTAAATAGTCATTAGAGATAGAAGAACAAAGGTTTATAAAAAGCATTTAGGGTTTAATTTAGTTCAATTGCTTATTTGTCGCGTTTTCTTAATCCCGTTAACGTTTTTCGTAGTTAGCTTTAATTGTGCTTTTATTTGCTCTCTATTAGGATTTTAGAAAACAATCATCTTCGAACGAATTCAAGTCATTGTCCAAATAACAAACAGTCTCAATTTCCATAATCTCTGAAAACGACCCGTAATCACTTAGCGGCTTCTTACGTAGGATATTTTCGTGTGTAGATTTTTACTTTAAATCTTTGCCTCAAGGATTTTAGTAAATCTCTTTAACTTATGATATTAACGTAAATAACTATACACATCAAGTTGTTTGGCGCCGCGTTGCTGGGGAATTCTGATTAATCACTTCCATTTCATTTGTCGATCGTGATTTGAAGAACCTTTCGTCTTCGAAAGTTACGCTTTTGAAAGGAAAAAAATCAAAAATACAAAAAAAAAATTAAAAATATAAAAAGTAAAAAATATTTTTTTTTCTTTTTATTATAAGTAGAAGTTTAAATATAAATAAAAAAATACAAAAGTATTTGCTCTTCCGGATATTTTGATTTTATTTGACATCTTCATTATACAATAACTCACCACACCATTATATACTCCTTACTATCCTTTCAGCACGAGTGAAGATTCCGCATTAATAAAAGCCCTACCTTAGATTCAAATGTACCGTCTTGTTCACATACGAAAAAGACGCCCCTCTTTTGTGAAATAAGCTATTAGGAGGGTTGTTCCACGGAACTACGACCCGAAGGGACAAACGTTTTTAAGGCGATTCGCTCCCACTACGTTCCCCGTTTGCAAGTTTTACTTAAGGGAGTTACCCTAAGTTTGTTGATTATTCGGTGAAACAAAAATATTTTTGAGTAATATAAAGTTTTCTCTTTCATTTGTTGTGATAGCGCTGCATGCGGACTAGAAATTCTAATTTTTCTAATAATTCAAACGTAACCATTCCTAGACTCGAAATAGGACGTGCTCTCCAAACGTAGTCCGAACTCAAGCTTTCGTACAATCGTTGAAGTTGCACCAATTGGCGAACGTACAATGGAAGAGCTACTCCATGCACCCACGAAAGGGTATGGAGAAGCTTTCGTTTTACCAGAAATTAATGAGGATCATTTTGAGATTAAAACGAATTTGTTACAACTAGTTCAAGCTAACCCGTTCACGATTAATAAGGGAAAATCCCACGCTCATATAAATAGTTTCAAAGGATTATGCCTCGACTAAGATTAGAGAATGTGCCGACGATGTTAATAACGCCTAACAATGAATGTACACACCATATCTCACCCGAGGGATGTCGCTAAAGTTTGTACGAGAAAAACCCCCTAATCGATCATACTTGGGAGATCTCGTAACTAAATTTTGAATTCAATTTTTCCCCCCTTCGAAACCACACACATAAAGAATGAAATTTCGCGTTTTAACACAAAAATTTCGCGCCACACATTATTATACAGTGAAGCATGGGAACGATTTAAGGAAATGCTTAGAGCTTGTCCCCACCACGGATTTACGGAGTTAACTCAAGTTGATACCTTCTATAACGGTTTAAACGAGAATGATCAAGACTCCTTAAATGCCGCGGCGGGTGGAAAATTTGTTAAGTAAGACGACTAGAAGCTTAAACATAATTGGCGATAACATAAAATTTCCAGTTCGTTATTCACGTAACAAATCGAATGTTTCTAGGAAATGAAATACGACGTCTAGGGTAAGTGTTAGAAAAACGATGAAAGAATGATAAGCTTGCGGAACAACTTTCGACCTTGAGTTGAAATTGTTCTAAAAATGTTGTCACTCCCTCTGGTTAATAGCGAGATCGAGAGAGAAATTTTACAGTTACTCTGCGTAACTGGAGACACACACTTGCATTCTGGATCCCAATTGTCTAATACCGATAACAATCAATCTAGTGTTTGTGCGGCAACGGGTACTTACAATCAAGTTAACCCTCCAAACCGTGTTAGTAACCAAATGGCACCACCCGGTTTTGCTCCGGTGCAAAACAATGGTCAAAATAGGTATAATCAAAATCAAGGTCAAGGGAATAATTTTAATTGGGGAAGTAATTTTCATGGAAATCAAGGTTTTCAAGCTCAAAATAATCATGCTCCAAATTTTCAAAATTAAGAATTTCAAAACCAACATTTTCAAGTTCCTAATAATCAACAAGAGATTTCAAATGAGTTTTTGAATTACAAGAGATCTAATGATGCCAAATGATGAGAAACATGCAAAATCAAACAACTCGTATGAAAGGAACTTTTACGAATGAAAATTCAAAACACAGTAAGACTCAAATAACCCGTCTTGATGAATCAACAAAATGTTTTTCAAACTAACTTGCAAAATATGTTAAGTGGATTCTTTCAAAACCAAGCCTCAACTTCGGGTACTCTTCCGAGTAATACCATTCCAAACCCAAAGGGTGAGATGAAAGCGATCACTACTCGAAGTGGTGTTGCTTACGAGGGACCCTCGATTCCTACTAATCCTTCTCCTAAAAAGGTAGTAGAACGAGAAACCGAGGAGACAACGGATAAGGAGCAAACAAATTTCCAAGGAAGTACCGCTCACATCCCACCTCCGGTTAACCCCATTCCAATTCCGGAACCCGATGTTCCAAAGACTTTACCTAAGCCGAATATTCCATATCCTTCACGACGTAATGATCAAAAATCCTGTGACAAAGCTTCGAATCAAATGGAGAAGATCTTTCAAATCTTTCAAGATTTGCGCTTTGACATTAGTTTCGCGGATGCTTTACTTTTGATGCCAAGACTTTACTCTCACTATCAGTCTTTCAAGATTTGGCTCATAATAAGGAAAAATTGCTTGACTTAGCTAAGATTACGTGAACAAATAGCGGCGATGCTCCTCAAAAAGCTTCCCGAAAAGCTTGGAGATCCCGGCAAATTTCTTATTCCATGTAATTTCCCGGGAATGGATGTATGTCACGCCTTGGCCGATCTTGGCGCGAGCATAAATCTTATGCCCCTTTCCTTTTGGAAAAAGTTATCTTTACCCGAACTTACACCAACTCGGATGACTTTAGAACTAGCGGATCGATCTATTACTCATCCTAAAGGACTCGCCGAAGATGTTTTTGTCAAAGTTGGGAAATTTTACTTTCCTACCGATTTTGTTGTTGTTGATTTGACCGATCCACGTTACCTCTCATACTTGGGAGATCCTTTTTGAGGACTGGTCGTGCCTTAATTGATGTTTATGGAGAAGAAATAACCCTTCGAGTTGACAACGAAGCCGTCACTTTTAATCTCAATCAAACTACGCGACACTCCTCGACATATGATGATTCGTCGATAAACCGAATTGACGTCATTGATGTGGCTTGTGAGGAATTTTCTCAAGAAGTACTTGGTTTTTCGAATAATTCTACGGGTGGCAATCCCACTCCGTCTTCGGACCCGATTCTTTCTTCTACTACCCCTTCGTTCACTCCTTTTGAAGGAGGAGATTTTATTTTGGAAGAAATGAGACTTTCTTACAAACTCCGGATGAGTTTACGGATTTAGATGATTATTTCTATGACACAGAGGGAGATATTCTTTACCTTGAGCAATTGTTAAATGAAGACCCATCTCTGACTCTCCCTCCAAAGAAGAATGAAGACCTTAAGGAAGTCACCAAGGCGAAATCCTCAATGGAAGAACCTCGGGAATTAGAGTTAAAAGATTTACCATCTCATTTGGAATATGCTTAGTTAGAAGAAAACGACAAGTTACCAGTGATTATTGCAAAAGGTTTAAAAGATGTTGAAAAAGAAGCCCTCTTAAAGGTGATTAAATTACATAAACGGTCCATCGCTTGGAAAATCATCGACATCAAGGGTATCGACCCACATTTTTGTACACACAAAATCTTGATGGAGGATGATTACAAACCCACGGTTCAAAGTCAAAGACGGGTTAACCCAAAAATTCACGAGGTAATAAAAAAGGAGGTCTAAAACCTGTTGATGCTGGCATGATTTACCTGGTCTCCGATAGCCCATGGGTTAGTCCAGTGCATTGTGTTCCTAAGAAAGGTAAATAACATTTGTTTGTCTAATGTAGGAGAAATTGAATTTAATTCTGACACGTTTAGTTACCTGTGAAGTTGTATCGACTATAGTAAATTAAAGGAAGCGACTCGAAAAGATCATTTTCCATTGCATTTATGATCAAATGTTAGAAATAGTAGCCGAAATGAGTTTTATTGTTTTCTAGATGGATTTTCGGGGTATTTCCAAATTCCGATAGATCCCCAAGACCAAGAGAAAACTACTTTCACATGTCAATATGGAACTTTCGCGTACCGTCGCATGCCTTTTGGCTGTGTAATGCTCCCGGTACTTTCTAACGGTGTATGATGGCCATATTCCATGATATGATCGAAAATACTATGGAAGTGTTTATGGATGATTTCTCTTTTTGGGGGATAGATTGATTCAGGCCTCTCCAATTTTAGAAAAAGACGCTAAAAGGTAGTAACACGAATTTAGTTCTAAATTGGGAGAAGTGCCACTTTATGTGTAGAGAAGGAATTGTGTTAGGTCATAAAATTTTGATGTCGAAATTGAGGTTGATCATGCTAAAGTCGATGTTATCGCTAAGCTCCCTCACCCGACTATCGTAAAAGGTGTTAGGAGTTTCCTAGGTCATGCCGGTTTTTACCGACGTTTTATCCAAGACTTTTCCAAAATAGCTAGACCTATGACTCATCTTCTTGAGAAGGAAACACCGTTTGTGTTCTAAGGATTGTATTGATGCTTTCGAAACACTTAAAAAGAAGCTTACCGAAGCTCCGATCTTAGTTGTCCCCGATTGGAACCTACCTTTCGAACTTATGTGTGATGCTAGCGATTTCTCGATTGGTGCGGTTTTAAGACAACAAAAGACGAAGCATTTTCAGCCTATACATTACGCTAGTAAGACGATGACCGAAGCTCAAATTCATTACACAACCACGGAGAAAGAAATGCTTGCCGTAGTGTATGCTTTTGAAAAGTTTCGGCCATATCTTGTATTATCTAAAAGCATAGTGTATACGGATCACTCGGCTTTAAAATACCTTATGAATAAACAAGACGCCAAGCCGAGGCTGCTCCGGTGGGTTCTTCTCCTACAAGAATTTGATATCACCATCCGTGATAAAAAAGGAAGTGAGAACCTCGCGGCCGATCATTTATCTAGACTCGAGAATCCTCATAAGAATGTGTTAGAAAATAAAGACATAAATGAAAATTTTCCTTTAGAGACTCTTGGTAAAATTTCTAGTGAAAGTACCCTATGGTTTGCCCATTTTGCAAATTTCTATGCGGGGAATTTTATCATCAAAGGAATGACGACTCAACAAAAAAGGAAGTTTTTCAAGGACGTTA
>BQNB010198282.1:0-11147 GCA_026074375.1 Tanacetum coccineum | reverse complement strand
TTTTTTCTTGTTTGTAGGTTCTTCAGCGGTCACTTTTCCCTTTCCTTGCTCTATACCAGGTACTTTTTGATGTTGAGGTAGCACCTTCTTGGTTGGCGCTCTTGATATTGGGGTTTTCGTCAATCCCTACAACGTTAATTTTATGTACGTTAATAAAGCTTACTATAATGACACAAAGAGAGATTCCTCTCCCCTCTTTATTTTTCCGATGCCTCGCATCTTTTCTGGCCAAATTCCGGCCACCCACCATCACCTAAAAATCATCAACATCATCTCCCCACCCCGCTGCCACCTCCATCATAGCCTCTATTACCGTTGCCCCACCTCTGGCCAACAACCATCTTCGCAGCCCCACCACCCCGACTGCCACTCCATGGCACAACTGCCACCGCGACCTCCTCACCCCCGCTGCCACACCACCCTGTCACCCTCTCCATCTCCATGCTACCACCTCTACCTTCGTCTGCACACCACCGCCTACACCTCCACCACTACCACGACTGTAGCAGCCGCCATACCACCTCCGCCATCGTGGCTCAGCCCCACTCCGAAAACACCTCACCGAAACCACCACCACCTTACCCCTTTATTTATGAGTTTGGATAGTTTTATAGTTGTAAAAACTAGTAACTAATTTTATGTGGTTGTGTTTGTTTAAACTTGTCTCATTTTTGATTTATTTAGTTTGGTTTTGGTCTTATTGTTTCAGCCGATATTCACGCCCATATAGGGGTGTTTATTTTTATGTTTTGCAACCCCAACGGGGTGTTTGTTTGCTGATTTTTACAGCCCATCAGGGGCGTTTAGATTTGTGTTTTATAGTAGTAAAAGGGTGTTTGGATCTATGTTTTCAGTCCATAGGGGCGTTTGGTTTGCTGTTTAACAACTTTAGGTTGTGTTTGGTTCACTGTCTAACCACCCGTATGGGTGCGTTTGGCACAACAGCTCCAACGGGAGCGTTTGGTTTGCTGTTTAACCACCCCAAAGGGTGCGTTTGGGACAGCAGTCCCTAATAAGGGCGTGTTTGGTTTGACAACCTTTAAGGCGTGTTTGGTTTATTTATTTTGTTCTTATTCTATCTAATCTAAATATATATATATTTTGAAACACACGGATAATTGCAACATTTACTGATTAAGGGAAAAACGTTGAGTTTTGTAAAAATGGGAAAACGTTGTATAAACGAATAGGTCATGCAAAAATTTTTATAAATTTCTATACTTATTAATTTTCACTATAATTCTATTATTTTTGAAACCCGATGAAAGAACGAAGTTATATAAAATTTAAGATTTTATAATTGGTTATTAAACAATAAATTAACGAAAACTATACGTTTAAAAATGAGACAACTATTTTGGTTACAACCCATCAAGGAATGAAACACTAATTTATAAAATATTATTTTATAAATTTTCGACTAGAAGATAAAACCATAACTTTTGTAGAAACTTTACAAACATCGTTTAACATAATTTGTAACTTTAAAATGTACGATTACTTTTATGCAAGAACTTTCTATTCATTTAATTAGTGATTTCCGAACATGTGTCAAATTATATTGTTACAATTATTTTCTCACGTTTCTTAAATAATACTTGTAAAGTATTATATACTCTGACTTATTCTTTTAATTGTTTGTCTTTATTATATAATTCACCATATGAATTATATAATTGTTCATTTTTCATATCTAATATATACGGAATATATATTACATACTTTGCGTTTGCTTTTCGATATATTTTATTTAACCAACCACCAAACTCTTACAACTTGAAATCCAAATCCTTTATCAACGTGTCGCGTTGATGTACTCATCCATCGAAAAACCCCAAATTCGACGTCCTAAGCTAGTGGGACATCGTCGTTAAGATAAGCTGCATCTTCTTGGTCGATCCGTTTCGTTTTCCATTTGTGTTGTGCTTATTATTTGCATTTCTGCTAATTGTTCTTCAACTTCGAGGTGAGTTCATAGCCTCACATTTTTACTCGTTTTGAATAAATGTTTTATTATCTTTTGGGGTGAGAACATGCTCGTTTACAAACTTATTTACTCTAATGATTTCAAACTCTTATAAATGTTCATTTGCAAACTCGATTACATGATTGATATCACACTTTGTTTTACTTATGGATGCAATTACTTAAAGCCTTTCGTTTGGAAATACATTGGTTGATTTTACTATGGACACAAGTATCTTGATCTACTTTCCCTGTTACGTGTTGCCTAAGTTGCGAATAGACCACTAATGCCCGAAATATCAAGAACCGTTAATTTCTTAACCTACCGTACTGGTTAAGTAAGCGTGAGTGTTATAAATAGATGTATTCGGACTACTTATCCCTATCCGGGTAAGTAGCGCTTACTAGTTTCGGAGGTCCCGATCAAACGAATATATACCATGTCGGATTTTCAATAGGTGATCCTGGTCAGATACCTTTAGGGAAAAGTAATTTTATTTGGCATATAAATTGCTTCCTTTTAAATTGAGCTTCGGTGTCATAAGCTTGGTGCAACAGTAAATTTCTTTTTATATGAAGTTGTATTTGTTATAACTGTCACATATGTTTTATAACGTGTGGTCCACACTGCTTTTGTTGAACATATCTGATTACTAAATGCTTTTCATAATACTTTGAGTGAAGTAGTATTCACTAAACTTTTTTATCCTCATAAATGTTTTACTTAAACCTATGAATTCACTCAACTTTATGTTGACCGTTTTTAGCATGTTTTTCTCAGGTGATTAGCTTTGGATTTCTTGACGTGCTATGTGGAGTCTACGTGCAATATGATACCGTTTACCAAGACTTTATTTCTCATTCATACTTGTTGTCTTTTGAAAACAAAATTGTGCTTTCGCTATATTTTTCTTACGCTTTCGCAAATGTTAATTTCTTTTTAAACTTGTAAAACTTATCTATTTTTAAATAATGCAATGAGTTATGATTTTCAAAACGTCTATTAGTGGTCGTTCTCTCGTGTCTTGTGTTCAAAATATGATGACGTCACGCCCTCGGACACGTATTTCGTCCAGGCCCCGTCTAGGGGTGTGACAGATTGGTATCAGAGCCAAAGTTATAGAGAACCAGGTAGAACATCTAGGTAGAATATCTAGGTCTGGTCTATAACCAGTATGTGATCCATACGTGCTTTTATGTGCGCCTTATACGTATTTTTGCTATGATCTTATGCTTTTCTTTCCTTAGTGGTTATCTTTTCTCTGTGGTTATCTTTTCCTTGCAGGTATCTTTTCTCCACGGTTTATGTTCGCTTTACGTATATTCCCCTATTTACTTATATGGAGGTTGTATATATAAATATTAAACTTTTCTAAGACATTGTGGATGGCACAATGGTCTCTAAAATTTGTCTAAGACATTGTAAGTGATGCAATGGTCTCGAACTTATTTTTCATAACCTTATACAATATCTTTTTACACGAAACCTGTCACAGTGTTGGTTTACATGGAATTATGTGTGATTCTAAGTATTACAAGTCTTGTATATGCCGGAATTGTAATAGGAGGATCTCTAACCATGGAACAATACTTAGCATTGAAATGAGAAAACCAGGCACCAGGCTTGGTTAAACTAGAAATCGGAGGCAATGTTAATTTCGAAATAAAAAGCCAGTTCTTGCGCGAATTGAGGGACGAAACTTTCTCCGGGAACAAAGACACGGCTGCTCATGATCACATTGATCGAGTCCTTAGCATCGTTGGCTTATTTGATATTCTCATAGTCACTAAAGACGCAGTCATGCTCCAAGTTTTTCCTTTTACTCTTACTGGAGCCGTAAAAAGATAGGTGGACAGACTCGCCCTAGGAACTATCAATACCTAGGATCTCCTCAAAAAGGCCTTTATCCAAAGGTATTGCCCACCTTCCATGACTGCAAAATAGCTTGAAGATATTCATAACTTCAAGCAAGAAGGAGATGAATCATTATACCAGGCCTGGGAATGGTATAATGACCTGATATACAAGTGCCCTACCCACGATATCAATAGTCATCAAAAGGTAAATATCTTTTATAAGGATTTGAGCACTATTAACCATCAATTACTTGATTTACATGGACCTATCCCCAGGATGAGACTAGCCGAAGCTCTCATAACGATTCAGACCATGGCTGACCATTCTCAAAAATGGAACGACAAAACAAAAAGTAGGAATATCAAAAGCAATAGTAGCAAGGATGGACTAGCTGCATTGGTAAATAAGTTGGACAACCTGGGATGAGACATGAAGAAGCTAAAGGAAAGTGTTCATGTAATCCAGGTTGGATGCCAAATTTGCGAAGGACCTCACCTCGACAAGGATTGTCCCCTCAACGAGGAAGTTAAACAAGTTGAAGAGGTCAGATATGGAGAATTTGGACGAACGATGCCCTTTAACGAGAACAATGGAGGAAAGTTTCGTAAGGACCACCTGGATACTACACTGAGGTTGATAACTGTCCACCATATGGCGAAAAGAGGCAAAGCTTAGAAGAACAAAGCATGAAGAGGAATCTGCTCGTAGAAGTACTAAAATGAAGGGTTGGATTAAAAAGATTCAAGAGAATGCAAAGGTTAACATTAGGAACCAAAATGCCTTACCTAAAAACTTAGAAACCCAGATCGAGCAATTAACCGAAGAACTCCATTCCAGGAAGGAAAAATCTAAACAAGCAAAGGTAGTAACTATTGAACATGAGGGGCCCAGTTCTCCTAAGAAACATAAGAATCTACACGGAATATCCTTCCTCTCTGACTCTCAAGATGAAAACACTAATGATCAACTACCTACGAAGGAAGCTAATCCATGACATTTCATGCTTCCCTACACCATCGGTAATTTTAACTTTTATGCTATGGCCGATTTAGGAGCTAGTGTAAATGTTTTACCTAGGAATATTTTTTAGTATTTGGAATTAACGAACCTTAGTGAAACTAAGATGCTACTGGAAATGGATGATATGAGAAAAAAGCACCACTTGGGATACTTAGAGACATTCTCGTAAAAATTGAAAAATTCCTGTTCCCATCCGACTTTGTAATTCTAGATCAAACCCCCAATTCAACTGTAATTTTAGGAAGACCCTTTTTGGCCACTGTTCACGCCCAAATTAGTGTTTTTGAAAAAGAAATATCATAAGGGATAGGTGACGAAAGGGTAACGTTTAACATAAATAGGAATGACCCTAATTTCGCCTATACAGAGAGAATCTTTATGTTAAACTCAGTTAACACTGACAAACCAATCACTAAAAGATTGAAGATAAGTGATGACACGACTACAACATATTTTTGTAAACCTATTATACAAGAATGTGATAAGGACTTTAAGGCTTGGCCGTCCTGTAACCCGTTTAGGAACAAATGTGATGGGGGGCATGAAATTTATTAAATCAATGAGTATGGTAAAAAAAATATTGGATTTTCCCTAATAACTATGAAAGGAAGGAAATGAAAAGAGGTGGGGTATCATTTCTAAACTTTTTAATAATAAGATATGGTAGCTGTCAGGTTGAGGATTTTATCTGGAACAAAAGGTATTCAGAATGGTGTAATGAAAATTCTCATGGTAAGAAACCTAGGCCCGGAGACTACACTTTTAAAGAATGGGTAAAGATTAAGAAAGGACACATAGACATAAGTAAATCAGTTAGGAAAGATTTATTTAGGTTATGGGTGATTGATCAGTTTACTAAGGCTTTAGATCCTGATAAAGACCCTTTAGAAAGATGTTTAGATGAGTACAACTGGGTATTCCATAAAGAAATAGAACAACTTGTCGATGAATACAAAATAAAAATATAGAAAAAGGGAAAGTTCGTTAAGAAATATGGATAAAATATAAAAGAGCTCGATGTAAGAATAAAGATTGGTGGTATGATTACCGGTATGAGGATGAAGAAAAAATGGAATTAGGTAATGAAGATTACAATCCACCAATGGTGCATACAGAAACATTTGAAGTAACAAAATGTAAGTTCAACAACGGATGTAGCTTCATATGTGTTAGTGGCAAAAATAATGAAACCCTGTCCTTGGGAAGGAAAAATGGATCAAGGTTTAGGAAAATGATAATGGAGGAAATGGAAGAAGTCCTCGGAGACGACGAAGTGGACTCTGGCGACAAAACGTAGAATTGCCATGAGTCTAACATAAAGACTCGTTAATAAACAAAAGTGCTTGTCGGGAGACAACCCATCCTATATTTAATTTCCTTTTTGCTTTAGTTGGTTTGCATGTTTCTTACTTTGTTTTACATGATCCAGAAGCTAGGACGCAATTATCGAGACCGGCTTGACTCTTAATCATGCGGTAACTTTGTGGTAACCATTATATTTACGACGTAAACCATTTCATGATTACGCCGTAACACCTTAAAACTTAAAAATTTTACCATATGATTACGATGTAACCCATTTTAAGGTTACGCCGTAACCTCCTTCTAAAATCATAAAAAATTAACTTTTAAACATGTCTAAACCTTATATACATAAATGGACTTTATGGGTATGTTCTCTAGAAGCCCTCATGAGACTAAACTCGTCCACTTGGGCCATCAAGTGGTTTAAAAGGCTTGTTGCATATGCTAAATGCAACCTTGATTCCTATGAAAGTGAGTTAGGTTTGTATTTCCTGTACAATTCATAATTCTTGTAGAATGATTTTATGCTTTGGTTTGTTTTGTGATCACATGGGATAAAGAGCTTGCGGGAAGACGGAAATAAAGATTTTTGCCAAATTTTTAATTTCAAAGCAATGCCCAGGGAGTTTCTTGTCTTAATTCTACTCTTTTGTTTTTATTTTTTTTCTTAATGTACAATAGGGACATTGTACAAATCAAGTGGGGAGATAGGAGTAGAATTAATACTTGACGTATGTTTTGCCTTCGATTTTCTAGTTTTCTTTGAAAATTATGCCAATTTTAAAATTTTTGACAAATATTTCTTAAATAACTAATTACCCTTTATTATTACTTGGTGAGATTTAAGCTTAATATTCCGTTTGCATCATATTACTCAAAAGTCCACCAAAATATTAAGTGTGCCAGTAGTATTCTAGACTTTAGAACTTGGCATGTATATCATTTTGAGACCTAATTGATTAGCAGGAATAGATAGTTCAAGAAGGCAACACTTAGGAAATCACCCAAATAGCATATATGTGTTTGTTTATCGACTAGTTACATTGACTTGTCGACCTTCCATGATAAACCCTTTTGTCGCACTTATTACTAGTGCAAGATACCCCTAGATCACCCATGTTGAGCCAATCTATGTTTTCAACCTACTCTATATGTTTTGTTACACCATTTCACCTTAGCCTACCCTATAGTCTTTATTTTCTTTGTGTTGAAATTTCTGGCTACTTAAGTCTATTGTTCGGGGGAATGGGAATGAAAATTATATGCTTTCGTGTAAGACCAATCAGTTATGATCTATAAAGACCCCCCTGTATCACCACTTTTGACATTATTTATCTCAAGTGGGGGGATGTGCATATAATATCGAATGTTGCAGGGATAATAATTAAAGATATAACCTCATGTAGAATTTGCATATTCATTATGAAGAAAAGAGGGTGCAACAAAAAGCCACCCATGTGCTAAAACTGTAAAGATGGTGCAAAATATAAAAAAATGAAGCTAGTAGCCCATTATTGCACTACGACATCTTTGTAATTATGAAGAATGGAGCTAGTAGCCCATTGTTATACCAAGTCATACCAATACTCATGAAGAATGGAGCTAGTAGCCCATTATTGAAGATCAGATTTTCAGACTTTGACTCTTGGACCCATGGATGGACAATAGCTAGTTATGACAACCTTAGATTAATTTAGACTATTTGTTTTTGTGTTTTTATTAACAACCATTAAATGTGTATCCCATGTCTATCCTAACCCCTTAATAAACCTTTAAAACCATATATAACAACCCAAGAATTTTCATCAACCTATTTTACTATTAACACAATTATACGAGGAAATTTTTTGCTTTATTACATTACTTGTATTGTCAATATCTCAGTATGTCATGTAACTTGCAGAACTAAAGTAGACGAGCTCACACAACCTATCTATGGCAATCATGTCTTCATATATGACAAGAAAACATCATAACATGTCAAATCAATATCATAATATCATTATTACAAGGTACACTATTCCTATAAGGTACCATTTGCAACATTATATCAAAACGGGCTTTAAACCATTATCGGATGCCCTAAACCCTAATCTCATGGAAGGGTTAACCCCTAAAGTAAATGCACAAGCTACTAAAGCATATGTACAAGCAATATAAGATCTCATTTGAAATATAAAATCTCTTCAAGTCAAAGTACTAGTCTCTAAAATCTCAATGTACAAGTCATTAAGCATGATCTCTAAAATAGCCGTTTTACCTCCGTTTTCATTCCAATTTCTTCACCACAACTTGTGTACAAGCTACTACACTCAATTTACAATGTTTAAACCCTAAATATTCTATTCATAAGCTTTCATACATCTTTTTACACTCAAAACCCTAATTCAAAACCCTAAACCCTAAAACCGAGCTAGTTTTTAAACCATGACTCGTTTCTTCATTTTTATCCATTGTAAACCTAAACCAATACTTAAATAAGTTATAATAACATAAATTACAACATTATCAATCATATTCCATCATCATTTCATCATTCTACTTCAATTATACAAGAAATAAATCCAGAAAACCCTAATTGTGCCCTAATTGTAACTTTGACCCGTTTACTCATTTTCTACCCATTTTAACCCAAACCACCTATCAAATTTTGATTATAATCCTTAATATATGTCTTAGGATCAGTAACCTATCATTCTTAATCAAATGAATACAAATTACAAGCTAGAAAACTCAACCCGAACCCTTATGAACCCTAAATGAACCCGAAATACAAACCCTTGCAAAATGACCCATTTTAACTATTTTTCTTGCAACCAAGCACCTTACCTCCCTAGCTGCTTACAAGCACCTCTCTTCAAATATCTTCACCTTATATTGATTAAAAACTCATCACATGCATCCTTGTTTCCTTATCTTAGCCGCGGCATCACATGGGCAAACCAACACACCAAAGCTAGTTTCTAGCTTATGAAACTCATCACATAGCCTCTCCTCATCACCCTCTAGACCTCCTAGGTATCCTAACCAGATCATACAAGTTTCTTGAGCTCTAAGGGTCATTTTACCTATAAATAGCAACCATAACTCTTCATTTTTCTTCATCCCCCACTTCCTCCTCTATAACCCTTCATAGAAGCAATCCTTTGCTCTAATAGATCCTAAGTGATCTTAAGAAGTCTCAAGTACAGAAAGGAAGCAAAAGAAACCAAGAAACGAAGCCCGGGAGTCATTATTCTAGGCGTACGAAGCCGAAAGTCCTGATTCTGACCCGTTTCCAAGCTATAAGCTCAAACCAGGTTCTCTAAGCTTATGTTCTACTTTCATAACGTCATAATGTTCATATGATCTTGCTAAAATCATAATATAAAGCTTTGAACTCAAAAACCTAAGTGTTATGCCTTTTTGATCCAAAACCGTACACCCGAAACCCTAATTTCATGTTTTTACTTAAACTATGAGCTAAATTTGTAAACTATTGTTATAATCTATCCTAATAAGCTTATATAATGTTAAAATAAGTTCTTTGATAAGTCATGAAAGAATTTAATCTTAAAACCTGCGCGTTTACATTTTGAAACCCTAATTTGACCCGTTTTACTTCCTAGCTTAACGAATCGTTAAATTAAACTTGTGTTATGTTAAAACTTCATATTTTAGTTTATTATAACTTATAAATGTCTATTGAAATGTTAAAATAAGCTTTCATGGCAATTTGGTAAATTTTTGAAACTTATAACTAAAGGGGCTGAAAATGTCATTTTATCAAAGTTATAACTATAAGGGTCTATTATGTCACTTTTCAAAGTACAAGGTTTACTTGGTATATCTTTCAAAGTTGAAGGACCAAAGTCGTAAAAATGCAAACCCCATGGGTCTACTTGCAATTTTTCAAACCCCAGGGTCTAAAATGTAACATTTTGAAAAAGTATAAAAACACATTCAAAACATTACCAGACATAACTTTAATTAATGCTTGACGTGCTTAACATTTCCAAATATTGAATAAAACGCTTAAAACCGATCATCCGGAAGCTATATTGCACCACAATACTAGGGAGCTTCATATTAAGAGGTTTCATATTGGTATTACGTTCTGACTGAGTTGTTGGGTTTACGATTTAAAGTACCCTAGCTCCTCAAACATTTACTGAATGACTTCTGAATTATGATGGCCCGAACGGTGATACAATAATTCCAAACTCTCCAATCAAACTCATAACAATATTAAACTCTTAAAACCAAAGTTCTAGAGTACGATCTTCCTAAGACTCGACATATTATCTCAAGTTGCGTGACGTGGTTGTTTACTATCATTTTGCTATCAGGTGAAGTTCATAACCTCACCTTTACTTATTTACATGTTTTATAAACCCGTAAGGGGGATACATGCTTGTTTACAAACTCTTTTACATACTCGTTTATCTTATAACAATGTGATTACTTTTCAAAGACTTAATAAGTTCATAACCTCACATTTCAATCTTTTGAATGCTTTATAAACCCTTGATACCTGTTATAAAGTATGAATACAAGTGTTTTCTAAACTGTATGCTATCCTGATATATTATTGCCTAAATACATGAAAATATCTCCTTAGGTATTATCTCCCAATATCTCTTTGGGTAGTATCTCCCAATATCTCTTCAATATCTCTTTGGGTAGTATCTCCTAATATCTCTTCAATATCTCTTTGGGTAGTATCTCCCAATATCTCTTCAATATCTCTTTGGGTACTATCTCCCAATATCTCTTTGGGTAGTATCTCCCAATATATCTTTAATAGCTCTTTGGATAGTGACTCCTAGTATATCTTCTGGTAAAGGTTCCCAGTTTTATTAAGTTAAATATGTGGTTCATAAGTTTAGGATAATAATACTGTTCTCCATGATAATACTGTTTTCCATAATAATACTGTTCTCCCAGGTAATTGAGCAACTTATGGCATGGAGTGGCATGGACTTGAAGATGGCTAAAACTTGTTATCATTCACATTTTA
>BQNB010198281.1:0-11147 GCA_026074375.1 Tanacetum coccineum | reverse complement strand
AGTAACATTGGTATTTTGTATCATGTGCAATGTTTTGAAACCTGGTTCGACCTGGCAGATTGAACCGATTTCTATTAAAAGATGTCAAATTAAACCGGGTTTCAGATTTTGGGTTTATATATTAACCCGAGAATATATGATAGGTCAATGATGTTTTTTTCAAAAAGAGCTTTGAGAGGAATTTGAACAATTTGCATCACAACTCACAATGATGTTTTTTTCAAAAAGAGCTTTGCATAGAGTTTGAGGTTAACGATTAAAAATGCAATTAAAGATAAATAAAAGAGACCAATTCGATGAACTCTTCTGATATGAAATTGGTGCATGCATCATTAAAATTCTATGGGTGCATAAAAAAAAGTACAGAGATCAACAATTTTCTTATTTATGAATACTAAGAGTTTTTAAAAAATGACACCATATCAAGTTTATTATAATAATCCACTTTATCACTTGAGATTTGCAGCATACAAAAAAATAATCATCACTAATACATTTTTGATCACAAACCACCATATCAGTTACTATATTCATCAACCATCATGTCTAAACATATCACTTCACACATGTCTCTTTGATTTATCACATCACCGTCCTTTTTTCTATTGCATTCTTTATTCATTCATGCGTTTCAAATGAAATACATAACATTAGATATGAATATAGTTTTAACAAACATCACTCGTCAAGCTTTTTTATATACAAATTTCTTAAAAATTCACATGTAGCAATCCAGCGTGACTGATTTTTCCGACGAGTTTGATTTTTCCGGCGAGTATGATTTTTACTGCGTAGTATGCGGCTGCTCAAAAAACATAAAAAAATAGTAAAAACTTAAATCTACACTTAAAAACCATAGATCTATTAAAAAGTAAGAGAAAACCTCATAGCGTTTATGGTGTTTGGCTCGAGGTGGCGGTCGGCTGGGGTGGTGGTCGGCTCTTGTGCATACTGGTGGCGATCGGTTCCGGTGAGGCAGTTGCAGGCGTCGGCAAGTTATTTTTCAATTGGCGAGTGTTTTTTTCCGAGATCCTGATTTTTCCGACGAGTTTGATTTTTTCTGGTTACGATTATGAAATGAGTAATTTATATAGGCATGAGGCTATACAATTAGCCATCAATGAAATTAACAATTACAATTCAAATTATCAATCCACATTAACAATTACAATTCAAATTACCAAATTATCAATCACCATTAAACCATTAAACGATTTAAAATATCACCATTAATGGCATACGTTTTTTAATGGCTTGACAAAGTTTTCTTAAATACTTTCAACTTTTCAATTCCTACTCTTTTTAAGAATGGGTGAAATTTCCATTATAATGTAGTATAGATAGAAGAGTACAAAATTAAGAAACTTGCTTTTTTATAAGAAACGTTTTTTAAGGTAATAGAAAGCTTTTCAAATTGAGAAAGAGATAAAGAAGTTGTAACCACCATAGGATGAGTATTAACGTGTTTTGATGTTGTATTATGCATATTTAGCTATCATTTTAGCTAATAGAATTTGTGGGAAGAAAAAATGAAATTGGTATAATTGGGATACGAAAAATGTAATATAGATGAATGGTGGTTGGCACAGTTGCACTAAACAACTTTTGTATATTAATAAATCTAACAAGTAAAGTTCATGTTCACTTTAAAAGGATCATGTTCATGTTCAATATATGATATTCAGCTGATAGTTTAAAACATCAATTTAGTGTAATCGTTTATATGCGAGTTCTATTAGATAATATATGTGTACATAAAATATATAGTTATTATCAATCAAATTGTCTTGGTCAAGCTGAAAAGGAATTTGTGGATGATAGACCATAGGTGATGCTAGTCGTACGTGTTCCAAATCCCAAGTCTTGTTATAATCTTTTCCTAATATAAATTACAATGTATACTTAAGTCTCTAAACTATGTTTAAGTTTACTACTAATTCTCCTACACTTGAAACATACCCGCTTGTAATTCTATTGAAACTAGCATTGAACATGAAACACTATAATTTCTTGATAATGTCGCTAGAACTTGAGCTATTAATTACTGTTCTGTGTATAATAAGCTAAGAGTATCCTTGTTATAAAATAAATTTAGATTATATTATATAATTATATAATATATTAACCTAAGTATATCTTTCTTATATATATGGGTAACTTACACTATTCGTCCCCAAAGTCTACTCCGTTTGCCCGTTTGGTTCATAAATAACGGGGACTCTCATACGGGGTCCCTATTTGACATTGTAGTTACCCTTGGTCTCTGGCTCCGTTATGGGTAACGACGGTTATCTCTGTCGTTATCCTTGCCACGTCGACTTTTTTTTGATTGGCAGTAGCGTCATTTCACAATTATTTCGTGTTGCGTCGTTGTTCCCTGACCACTTTGTTAATACAGTAACATTCACTGTTCCTTTATTTTGTCATTTTCCTATTGCGCGGTTGGTCCCTGTGAGGCCTTTCTTCCTCCCTCACTCCCGCCATAATCCATCAAGTTCGGCATTTTTCCCCATGACTCAAACTTACCTAAAATCTATATCATTTACTGTAATCCACAACACGAGAAATGACATAAACAACAACATCATGCATAAATCAAAAGACTTGATTGAAAATAATTTTACATCTTTATAAGATAAGATATACAGTCATACCATAAGATATAAAAGTCATTACATTCAACCATCAACATAACAAAAAGTGACTAACTACTCGTTACCTATGAAAACCTAATCATTTAAATCTATTTTAGCCACATGACGTTCCTTCTCATGGATACCAGCCAGAGATTCAGCAATCGCATCTGTCAAAGCGGCAAGCTTAGCGGTTTCTCTAGCGTGAGTTTGTTTCAAAGACTCCAAAGAATCAACAGCCACCCCACGTTCTCCCAAAGCCTCCATCTCACGAATCAACACACGGTGCCTGGCGTTTTTCCTCCTCAAGTCATCACAGCGATCACGAAGAAATTTTAGCAAGCCTTCTTCTTCGGCAATCTCTTGCACAAACCAAAACCGCATACGCTTATGTAACTCGGTTGAACCGGTAATCTTCATAAGTTCATCCAAAACCTCGAAAGTGGCCATTGATTAAAATTTTAGGTAAACAATTTAGATGTATATGTGAGACGAAATGAGTGTGATTACCCTATAAATAATTAAATCAAACTATCGATTGTCGTGCATAGAAGCTGAGATGTCATCATTGAAAGTAGAAAATGAAGCACCGCCTTAACAGCATACCATCATTTATGTTTGGGTACAAAATACTAAATTGCTTCATTAGTCTTTATTATTTACAAAAAAATTGCATGAACCATCCCTATGTATTTAAGTCTTTTACTATTTAAACGAGTGTTGACTCTGTGTTTCCCAACAAATTTTACTCTTCACTCCATTAAGAAAACTTTCCAAACACACTCCATTTAAACGAGTGTTGACTTGCAGGTCCATTATGCTATTTCATTGACCCATTTTGCCACTTCTTCTTATTCTATTAGTTGTGGCTCATGTACTGAGTGTTTGCTTTATGTGTAGATGACAAAAGAAAGGTAACACAAATGAAGATTCAGGACCTTATTGAAAAGAGGATTGAGAGCTATAGCTAATGACATACCTCTGATAATTTTTTTTCATTGAAAAGAGAGTGGGGGGAGGAAAAAATAAACCAAAATAAAAAACATAGGAAGCGTGTGAAATGTAAGTGTAAGTATGGGAGTAAATGGCAGGTTGATGATGCTATTTCATTGACCCGTTTTGCCATTTGTTCTTATTATGTTATTTTACCCATTATTTTAGTTGTGTCTTATGTATTGAGTGTTTGCTTTATGTGTAGATGACAAAAGAAATGTAACACAAATAAAGATTCAGGACCTTTTTGAAAAGAGGATTGAGAAAGCTGGACAATATCTTAACAAGGAAAAACAGATAACGCATATTAACAAGGGAAAAGAGAAAATGGTGATGGGAAGAGGTAAATGTTGTTTTGAGCATATTTCATTGGTATTAGACTATTAGGGATTCTAATTTACTCTATATAGTAATAGGGAACCAAAGTTTATACCTTAGTAAACTAAGTTTACAAAATAATTGATTAAAGCCAAACATCCGTTTAGGAAATAATTGATTTGATCCAAGCACCCCTTTAGGAAAATAAGTTATGAAATAAACTGAATTAAACCAATGTACATTTGGAAACTAAGTTTAGGAAACAAGTTGATTTCAGCCAAACACCCATTTAAGGTTAATGTAGCTTAGGAAGTAACCTGAATTTGAAACTAAGTTTACCTACCAATCATATCTTATTTACAGATGTCGTAATTATTGAATCAGACACAAGCTATGATTATTTCCCCGAGCAAACTACCTCTGATGAAAGCTCTGATCATAACCCTTTTCAAGCCACCTTTGATAAAAGCTATGATCATAACCCTTTTCAAGTTACTTCTGATGAAAGCTCTGATGATACCTTAAAGTCAATCTCTAAGGATACTTGTAGCTCTGATTGTACTTGGGAACAAAAAAAAGCTTCTAAAGAACTAGGGTCCAAATCTACCCAAACGAAAAAAAACCTTTTGAAGGTAAACAAGGGTCAAGGTCTGCAAAAGCAAAAAAAACTACTATTCCATCAGAGATTGTACATTGGTATGATGATTTAAGTTCAAATGAGGTGAGGACTATTTATAAAGGTAGATGAGGATCAAGCTTTAGAAATGCAGCAATCACAAAACCAAAAAACCCAAATCAAGGTCAAAACATCTTGCACCCACAACACCTAGATCAGGGTCAACCTATACAACTGTTGTAGTTCAAACAAAAAGGCCACCTCCAGTGACGAATTCCGTTTTGGGCCTTGCAGCTATTACAAGTTGGCAACAAATTCTGAATAAGGAATTTGGAATGAAAAGTTCCAAAGAAAATGTTAGAGGAAGTTCAAATGTAAGGATGAAAGGTAAAAGGAAGATGCTGTAGGAACTTCAGTTTGGGTTTGTGAAGCTTGTGCATGTGTTTGTGAAGGTGGTGTATGTTTATCTTTTGGTTTAATGATAAAACATACAACTTTGACGTTATTGTTTTGGTCTTGGTACATTTAACTTTGCTTATTTTGGATATTCTTAACTTTATTGTGGTTGCTATAACTTGATTGTTTGTACAATTTGCATATGGTGCTTCTACTATAATAAATTTTTAAAGTAGGCATGCAGCATAATTTGTGTTAACTTCTAATCCATTTCGACTTGTGTTCACCCGTTGTTGACTAGTAAAAGTCAAAGTTATAACATATATTACTTGAACTCAAACAGAATCATAGATGCTATCTAAACTGATTTAGCCTTTGGTCTGACTGAAAGACATAACCTTAACCAAACCAAACACCAATTAAATACTTCGGTTCGGTTTCAAACCAAACCGTACACCAATTAAAACTTTCGGCTCGGTTTTATTCATTTTTGGTCCGGTTTCTTTTTCGGTTTGTTCGGTTTCAAACCAAACACTAAACACCCCTATCCACAATCATATATCTCATGGAGAGTCTTTGATATTAGGTTGTATTGTACAACCTTTCCAGACAACTTGATCACCAAAAATGAATCTTGTTCCCTTTCTCCCAAAACAATTCTCCAAACATTAGACCGAATCGACCAACCTTCGGGAAGGGGAGTCATAAAGTCATCTGTATGAACACGGTACCTAACCATCCACACAGAACACCCTATCGTCATCTCGTAGATAGTAAACTCCCTAGAGCCAAAATCATCTAAACAAACAAGAAACAAAGACCCACGCCACTCAAACAATTTTCCTTCCAGATGTAACAAGTGAGACATTTGTATGAGTATTTGCATTGGATCCATATAGCCATAAGACTTGAGGAAAGTCATTCCCCGTTGAGGGATTGGTATGGTTGTTATAATTGGATGGTCAGGGTCTTCAATATTTAAGTTGTAATGCATAAGCTGCCTATTCTCGGTTTCTAGCCAATGTAACCCATCATTCCAATATATTGCACTATCAAAATGATCAAAACTGAAGTAGTTAAAACGGTCACTGCAGAGGCTCCATTTGCCTGTCTCTGAAGAATAAATTTGTATATCAATGTCACAAAATGTGCGTCCAGCATCCACCAATTTATAGTGCGGTGATTTTGTAGGATCAATGGCGATTCTCAATCCAGCACTGGTATAATAAGGTGAATTATCAAGCGAGCAATCTGGATATGAAAGCTTTTTATACTGATTGGTGGATGGATTATATACGTAATCAAAAATAGGTAATCCCGAACCACCACACAGAAGCAAACCATTACAAGACTGCAAGATCTTAACATTATCAGCTTCCTCAGTGGAGCCAAGAGTGAAGGACCTATCCATAGCGGATTTTTTTGACTTAAGTCTGGGATCTAACAACACGAAATCACTTTCAAACAAAGATCTCTTGTGACCAACAAAAAGACCAATAGGAGGATCAACTTTAGTGATTTAGCAACGGTTTTTAATGAAAATAGGGGATGTAATAATTCTTAGCCATTGTTTAGACACGGTTGCAAACAGATGAATACAGAGAATAGGTAAACGGATTAATATTTGAGTTAAAAGGTCGTCATTAGTAAGCACTTTTAGTTGTGGTGAAGAGGTTCTCGAGCATGTGTTCTACGCGCAATCATCCCTAATATCTAGTTTTTTTAAGATGTTGCCGGAATATTTAGAATTGAATATAAATAATCAGTTAGAGGAGTATCTGAGTCCTGAGACTTCATTAAATAGGAAATATAAAACCAAATTGGCAGGGAAAAAATTTGCTAGTAAATTATTTTTCTGGTAGGAGGAAAAATGAGGGAAATTTATTATGTTAGGACGATATTTGCTAGTAAATCATTTACTCAAGTTTTCAACAAATTTGATAATGTTAACAACACGTTTTGTCCCTAAAACCTAACAAAGGTCGACGTAATCAAATAATTATACCTACAATGGTCAAATATGGTATTTTATGTAATAGTGGTATGACAAGTTAGAGTGCATCGTGGTCAAACACAAACAAGATAGTTAAACAGTAACAAATAATAACGACTTAATGTATGTACAACAAAGACAACCCACCATTATAAATAAAACCACAAAAATCGCTACCCAAGTCCTAACTTCATCGTCCCCATGAACATAATACAACAAAAGATACAACCTAACTGGGATCAACCATATCTGCATATAAAACAAACCAAAACCTAACTATCCACAATCTAATCAATAGAACCTCATAACTATAAGAAAGTTAATGTTTTTATGCACTTGCATGTGCACTTCCGCAATCGACTTCCTTATCTCCAACATCTTAAGTACTTCAGTTTAGCACAACTGCTTAAAAAACTCAGCACATTGCAATGCTAACAGACCACCAAACACATTAAACTTGGCTATCAACAGACTGTGTTCATTGACCCTACTATACATGACCTCTCAGAGATTACTTAATCCAACTGCAAAATGGAGATCTTCATATATCTTCCTTTCAATATAGACTGACATTGCGTCAGTCAAACTGTTGAAGTTTCACGCCGCTGCTAGTTTTTGTAGACGTGGGAAGGCCATTTGTTTTTTGGTGGTGTTGGTTATGTTTGGTTGTTTAATGTTTGAAAATTATTTGGGTAAACTTCACTTAAATAGCAAAAAACCAACTCATGTTAGTGGTTCGATATCACATATATATATATATATATATATATATATATATATATATATATATATATATATATATATATATATATATATATATATATATATATTTGACGGATCAATGACTGACATTCACAAGCTTCTATGTCACGTTCATTAAATTACACTATTATTACATGCTTAGTCCCTAAAGAAATCTGGAGAACACGTGGACGTAGTGAATTTGATTAGAATAAAAAAAATTTAGGAACAACAATGTAACAACCAATTTTTATAATCCACGTGTGAATCCTACTTTTACACCAATAGTCCACGTGTGAATTGCCCTTAACGTCGGGGTACTTTTAGTCAAACCGCTGACATACGAAACAGCAGGGACCAAATTTGCTGTAATTAAAAAATTTGTAATATTAATCAACCAAAAGTCATTTGGCGAAAAAAAAACGTTCAATTCTTTGCGAACCGTAAATGTCAACGGTTAAATTTCTGCCTCATAATGTTAATGGTCCCCAAGTTGTATAAGAGCAAATAATCAATAACCACACAAAGGTTAAGGAACCAAATCAATAAATAACAACATCATACTATTATGGATACAAAACACAGTAGGCATAAACATAATAACCAAATGACTCTATTGACCCGACCCTAACGCACATCTAAACCAACCTTATTCAACAAAATCACAACTTAACCAACAAATGGATAACCCAATCATATATTTTTCATAAGGTCTCACTTGGAACTACCTTATCTCATTCTTAAGTTATTACTGTTGCTATTGCAAATCCTTGCAATCGTGAACTGTCTGTGGAGTTAACAGACTGAGTACGATATTTCGTCACTTATCATAATAGCTCTTCCGCGAGCTCCTCTCATTTATTGAATTTTATTCTGGGGATATTGTTTTCTCGGAGGGTCCTCACCCTCTGCATCCCATCACTATTTGTTATAGTATTGACGTTATGGTTGCTGTTGTTGGGTTCTGGAGTGGTCCCAGATTGTACAAACTTTATCAACTAAGTGATGAAACCCAAACAAGATAAGCATATGTCGATATAGTATTCAGTTGAATTACTCATTGCAGACAAATAGTACATCAATTTAAGTCATGATACTAATTAAGTACTGCCAAGTAAGTGGGGTACTTACATCTATAAGCCACGTTGATGTGAATAATCGAACATTACAGACAGCAGAAACGAGACTCTGCCTTAAGACATAACCACGCGACTACACATTCTCCTTTGGTGTGTTCACTATTAAGAGGCTTTCTTCATAAAGCATTTATACCAATTATAAACCTTGAAACGATGTTTCCCTAAGATACCTATTCTAATGGATTGGATATCCTGGTCAACCTAGCCGAAATTTATGTATATTAAGAGGTGACGAAACACCAGATATTGCTGAATAAAGTTATCAGCGTCATGTTCAACTGGTTTAGTAAATCTTAAGTCTTTCATTGGTCACACGATCGGATAACACAAATTTAATCTCGAAGGGGTAGGTACTGTAACATCCGAGAATTTTCGAATTTTTGAATGACGATTTCAATCGTTGACTTTTAGGGTCTGGCTTGACTTATAAGAACGACCATCTAAAGCACGTTTTCATTATTCGGACTCTAAAGCAATTTGATGTAAAACGACATTCCTGACAACTTTTTAGTTTTGACCGAGACCCGAAAACAGTTAGAAGGTGACTGAAATGCCCTCGCAAGATTTTAGGATCAAGAACGAGTGCCGGCACAAAAATAATTAAATTACATTTAATTATCACGTTTTATTAAATAAAAATATTTAATAAATTATTTAACGTTTTATTTAGTAACGTTTGTTGAAGACACAAATATTTGAGTAAAGGATCATTTTACGGACAAGTTTATCGGAAATATACAAAATAAATAATAAACGTTTTAAATAAATATTATAAAACTTTTACGAAAAATAGTCGAGTAAATACTCATTTTTATCAGAAAAATGATTTAGAAAACAATGGCGTAAGTTTCGAGAGTTGAAACATTCGTTAAGTCACTCAAACGAGTCCCGAACTAACATTTTATAAAAGTTTCTCCACAAGTTACACCTTTGGTCCCCCAAGTAACATACCCTTGTCACTTCAAATTATAACTTTTATTATATATATTAATTTTTATAAATTTTTTTCATTTGAAAACAAATTTACACACACACTCTTTTATAACTCTCCCTCTCTCTCATATATCCGGCCACCGCCCCACCACCGGCGCCGCCGCCGGATTCCGACCACCACCACTCCACCGCCGCCGGAAAACTTTTTCGGCGGGATTTTTCGATCAAAACCAAATATGGTCCTCACGACCGGATCTACCCGACCCACTACCTCACTCGCCTCCACTCGCCACCACCATCACCCGCTGTCGCCACGCCACGCCACCGCCATCATCATCATCTTGACACCATCATCATAATCATCACCACCACCGACGCACCAACACCACCACCTACGTCTGGGTTTAAAACCACCACCATGGTGCGTTTTGTTTGGGTTACTATAATCATTTAGGGTGCGTCCGGTTGGTGGTAAGCACCAAAGGTGCGTCGGGTTATGGTTTCAGAAAGAGGGGTGCGTTTGGCAGCCCACAACACCACGCAAGGGGGTGTTTGTTTTGGTGGTTCCACGGCAGCAGAAAAGGGGGTGTTCGTGTAGGATTATAACCGCCTTGGGGGTGGGTTCGTTTCGGTGACAGCCACCGCACCACAAGGGTGCGGCTGGTCTGTTGTGGCCGGCTGAAAAGGGCGGCAGCCGCCACCACGGGGTAAGTATGGTGGGCTGCCGCCGCTACGGGGTGCGTTCGTTGGGGTTATAGCAGTTAGGGGTGTTTGTTTTTGGGGTTGGCAGCCAAACGGGGGTGTTTGGTTCGGCTTAAGAACAACTAGGGTGCGTTTGGTTATTAGTGTCAAATTAGGGTGTGTTTGGTTGTGGGTTTAACAGGCCGAATGGGCTGTTTGGGACAGCGGACACAAAATAGGTTTCGTTTGGTATAGTGGCAGCAATAGGGGTGTTTGGTTTTGGCAGAAAACGCCATACATGACGCGTTTGGGTGAGCAGTTTCTATAAGGGTTCGTTTGGTTAAAGAAATTGATTAATAAAAATTATTACAAGGTTTTATAAATATTTAAAAACCGGATATATAAATTGGTGGTCTATAATGGTTAAATAAATGTAAATTATATTATCTTGTTTAGATTAGATATAATAACATATATATATTATATCTGGAACACGTAGACATTGGAAATATTAGAAAGCGAATAATTTCATCATATATTGATTAGGGAAAACGTAGAGTTTTGCGAAAATGGAAAACGTTATATAAACGGGAAAGTCATGAAGAAATTTTATATAAATTTTTATATTTAGAAATGGTTTACTAAAACTTATATTATTTTAGAAACCGATAAAGACACTAAAGTTATATTTTAAGATATATTAA
>BQNB010198275.1:0-11147 GCA_026074375.1 Tanacetum coccineum | reverse complement strand
AAAAAGAAACCTTCGTATGACTTTGGATCAAACTTAATAAGGCAATCTTTGGTGTTTAAAATGAAGCAATTGTTTCCAAACACCTTAAAGTAGTCAAGAGCAGGTTGTCAACCTCTCAAGAGTTCATAAGGTGTTTTACCTAGGATAGCTCTAATTAGGATTCGGTTGAGTATGTATGTTGAAGTATCTACAGCGTTACACAAAAACTTTTATGGTAATGATTGCTCATTCAACATGGTTCTACTCATTTCTTGTAGCGTCCTATTTTTCCTTTCTACCACGCCATTTGACTGTGGAGTGTGTGGAGCCGAGAAGTTATGTGTAATACCGTTGGCATTACAAAACTCTCTAAATTTGCACTTCATTATCAAATTCTCTATCGTGTTCGGTTCTTATTGACACTATTGTACATCCTAATTGGTTTTGAATCTTCTTACTAAATATTTTGAAATGATCGAAGGCTTCGGTTTTATTCTTAAGGAATCTAGTCCAAGTATACCTAGAGTAGTCATCTACTATGACTAAGGTGTATAGGTTTCCTCCGTAACTCCGTATGGAGGATGTACCGAAGAGATCCATACGAAGGAGTTCTAAGTATCTATTCTTTGAGACCATATTATTAGCTTTATGACTAGCGTGAGCTTGTTTTCCAATTTTGCAAGCATAACAGAAGTGTTGATCAAACTTAAGCTTAGGTGATTTTCTAACCAATTTTGCAAGCATAACAGAAGTGTTGATCAAACTTAGCGTGACCTAATCTCTTATGCTACAATGTGGAATTTTCATTAATCGTTGCAAGACAAATTTTGTCTTTTGGCTTATTTCCTAATTTCATCACATATAAGCCTTTCTTCCTAATACCTCTACCTATAATCTTACCATCCTTAGTGATTTTGTCACACCCCCAGACAGGCCCTGTTGGTGGAAACTGGGATACTCATCTACCGTTAGTAGAATTTTCATACAACAACAGCTACCACTCGAGCGTGAAATGTGCTCCTTTTGAAGCATTGTATGGAAGGAGGTGTCGAACACCCATAGCTTGGGTAGAAGTAGGAGAAAGCAAGCTAATTGGACCAGAGATTATCAAGGAGACCACCGACAAGATTGTCCAAATCAAGGGAAGGCTGAAGACTGCACGAGATCGCCATAAGAGCTATGTCGATAATCGACGAAAGCCGTTAGAGTTCAGTGTCGGTGGTAAAGTACTACTCAAGGTGTCGCTAGGAAAGGCGTGGTACGTTTCGGTAAGATAAGAAAGCTTTCACCGAGATACGTAGGATCGTTCGAGATTGTCAAACGAGTCGGTCCAGTAGCTTATCGGCTGCGCTTACCACAATAATTTGTGGGAGTTCATGACATGTTTCATGTGTCAAACTTGATGAAATGTCTGGCCGACGTAAACTTGTACGTACCGCTAAAAGAAGTCAAGATCGAAGACAAACTATGGTCCGTGAGGTCAAGAAGCTAAAAAGGAGTCGGATTCCTATAGTAAAAGTTTGTTGGAATTCCCGACGAGGACCAGAACTTACTTGAGAACGAGAAGACGAGATGAAGCACAAGTATCCGCAACTGTTCGCGAGCGCTATGGCCTAAGACGAGCAATTGAAATTTCGAGACAAAATTCCCGTTAATAGGGGAAAACTGTGACATCCGTCAATTTTGAGGTCAATAACCGAAAACAAACGTATTATATTTGACTCTCTTAATTATTTATTTATGGAGTCACTTTTATATGGTTACAATGCTCTTAGCATTTAACGCTTGATTTTGGTGCAACTCGAGTTTCAAGTAAATGTTTATCCCGGGCTTTAAATTCTATTTTCTAATTTTATAGAATTTATTTTATTATTTTTAGTCGATTTAGTAAAAATCGTCGCTTTAATTATTCGTAAGTCAAGCTTTGGTTAATTATTCGTTTTAACGATCGAGAAATCAACAATTCCATATTTTAGCTCTGAGAGCTTAATTATTTATTTTAGTTCTTTTTCGAATTTTATCCGCGTTGGCCGAAACCGCGTCAAAATTGTATTTTTACAATAAATAACAAGTTAACTAGACAATTGGGCCTAAATAATAACATAATGGACAAAAAAAAAATACTAAGCCCAATCCCCCTCCCCCTTTCTACCGTTTATACAAAAAAAAACACTCCATTTTTTTAGTCGATACATCCTAGATTTGTTTCCATGTATATAAGATATATTTCCTCTCTTTTATAAAACCCATCACACGCACATGATGAGGTGTCAATTTATACACTTTTTCTGGGTCATTTAACCCCTTAAATCGTGCATTTATGCCCAAAATAGGTACTTAATCATTCCTTTTTAGGTATTTAGCATTTGAAAGACATTTGGAGGAAATACACGTGACTTGGGCTCATTTAGAGAAGAAACGGACAAGACTACGGACCTACACCAACATTTCTCAAGATTATGTTCTCAGTGGCTGGAGACGGCGTCACAAGATACACGTGACGCCGTCACGATTCATCTACGACGGTGTCACAACATCTCACGACGGCGTCAGCTCGCACGACCCAGCCCAAGATCTAGAATATTCTCTTTCACGACGGCGTCACGATTAAAATGCGACGTCGTCCCAACGATTTATCTATATATACAAACCCGAAATTAGGGTTTTAAGTGTGTAACTTTAGAGTTAAAAAGGGAGACGAATTTCTAGTTCGTTTGGCAGCTTATTAAGACGATTTTTGGGCTTCAAAACCTTATTGTAACTCCTTCAATTTATGTTTTAATCAAGTAAGATTATCTTAATCATTCAATATGTCTTGTTGTTTTGATTATTTATTTTTCGCTTTATCTTTAAAATGATTGGCTAAACTCTTATGTGTTATTTATTGATTGTATGTATACCTATGAATGTGATATTAGTGGTGATTGCTTCTTGTGATGATATGCATGTTCGGCCTTTAGGAAACCAGTTTTGAATCTGTATGAAGTTATATATGTCTAGGGAAACATGATTGTGTAGAAAGGATACCATCGGATAACAGTCTTCATACTACCTTGCCCCTTATATGGTTGATCCACTTTTAATATATTTCAAATGCATTTAATGTACTCTTAGGGACCTTGTAATAGTCTTCATACTACCTTACTTGTTGTGTTGCCCTTACGGATATTAAATAGTCGGCAGGTTCGTGTAATCTGTTATGACCTTTTGAATACATTACATAGATCATCCATGTGTGACAAAGCAACAACTTATGGAAAAGCAATCTAGGGTGTAATATTATGATTAAATTAATACTATCTTTTTATTACTTTGTTTATCATCATTTTGGTAGGTTTATTACTTTAGTGTATTAGTAAAACCAAACCATAACTCTCAATACAGAGGATTTACCGGCTTTTCTATAAAATACAAAAATACAAAATTATTCTTTCTCTCAACCTTAGAATTCTGTTAGACTGTGATCCAAGACTTCCCAACTATTCCATTAGAGAACGATAACAACCCCGGTTTTGCTTATACTATACTTACAAACGGTTAGGTACTCTGCCTAGGGAGTTGTAAAACTTCTTGTAGAAGTACATTACGACAACCACATCAAGTTTTTGGCACCGCTACGTGGGGAATAGTTAGGTTTTGATCGTAGTTTAGCTTAGTTCTACTCGCTTGAATCCTTTCAAGTGAGAATTTAATGTCCGCATATTAGCTTTCTCATAGTCTATCTTTTCTTTGTGTTATCTGTTTCATAACCCATTCTCGTCAACCACTATGGGAGACGAGAATCCTATCCGTACTTCAGGGAGTATACTTCAATACCTAGAGCCACAAGGTACAGGAATACCATTGAGCTCCCCGTAGGGAACAACGTGGTACCTCTTTGATCCGACACCATCCGGTTGGTGCAAAACAAATGCTCATTCCATGGACTTCGATCCGAGGATCCAAACCAACACCTCAAGGATTTCTTAAAACTAGTGGACTCACTTGACCTTGACGGTGAAAATAGGGAAAGAACGCGCCTGCGTTTATTTCAATTTTCCCTTCGCGATCAAGCTAGTAATTGGATTGAATGTCTTCCAGCAGGATCCATCACCACATGGGAGGATCTTACTACTCGTTTCCTTGCTCAATTCTTTCCACCAGGAAGGACCACAAAACTCCGCAATGATATCCTGATGTTCCAACAACATCATGGAGAATCTCTATCTGAAGCATGGTCTCGTTTTAAGGACTTACTACAAAAATTCCCTCATCATGGCATCGACCTTTGGCTCCAAGTCCAAATTTTTTATGACTATGTCAATCCTGTCATGAGACGAACCATTGACCAATCGGCCGGTGGTAAGCTTCGTGACCGAAATGCCGAAAAATCATAGGCATTATTAGAGGACCCCGCCTTCTATGACAACAAAAGTTGGAATGACCCAATGGATTTCGCTAAGCCGGTCAAGGCAATCGCTTTGCCTTAATATGTCCCGAGTACATTCAACCACCGTCTAATCAAGCTCAAAAATCAAGTCCAACGCTTGATGGAAACTCATCTTGCTCTGACACAACCTACTCAAGTGAACAAAGTCACTGCCTCATGTGAGAATATGTAGTGGGTCACCACGACTCTCTAGTATTGCAATGGAAAATCCCGAGAAGCCTTTGCTGATAATACGCCTTCCTCCCACTGCACCGATGAAGGGGAGGTAGGGGTATACTTCTCAAGCCCGAGCAAAATCAATCCATCCCTGGTGACACCGATAACTCATTCATATAAGAAGTCACCGAACCTTAGCGTGGAGACAAACCCCAAATTCTCAAACTCCCACCTAACGTCTACAACGGTTCAAATAGACATCAAACATTCCTTAACAACGTCCTCAAGGTGCTTTTAACAATCAATCTAAATCCTGAAGGATGGTACTCAATTTCATGGGATCTCAGACGCTACAGTGTCCAAGTTTGAAGCCAATTTCAAACAACAACAAAGTGAGATGACCAACATATTGACTCAGTGTTGAAGGCCATACCCTACCGATCGTAATAGTAGGAGCCCTACCTAGCGATACAGTAAGGAACACGAAGACTAAGTTGTTCCCCAGTTTTGTCCTGCTCGTTCTTACCAACAATTGATTCCTCAATGGCTAATATCTCCCTCCCACTTAAACTATGCTATCAAGCCATTTAAGGAGGCAACATTTTCCAGGGAAAGCTGCTGCCAAACGGGATGGAGGATCGAACCGCAACATTGGAATGAAACCCGAACCAAATCTTGAAGATGAATTCTAGGATTTGCGCTAGTCTTACCTACCGTCTCGTAGTACTAGCCTGACACTGCCAATCTTATAACACTATATTGGATAAATACGTAAGAGATTACAACTAGGCAAAAAACACATCATCTTTGTCCAAACGGTGGAAGTACTGCAAAGATGGAAGACCCAGACTATTCACTCTACCCTGTAGATTAGGGGACTGAAAACCTTTTGACACCTTGGTCGATCTAGGATCATGCGTAAACATAATCCCACTGTACCTCTTCAAAAAGCTCAACATCGGACTATTGGAAGAGACCGACCATATTTTCGGATTAGCTGACGGTACCAAATCCTACCCCGTTGGAATTGTTAAATACATTGAAGTCCGCATAGGAAAACTAAAACTATTAAATAAATTATACGTGATTGATATAAAGAAGGACCCCAAAACCCCTCTGCTAGTAGGAAGAGGATTCCTAGCTACTGCCAACACAGTTATAGATTGTAGGATGGCCAAAATAGCAGTAGGAGTATGAATCACTAGGTCGGTATTCAGTGTAAAAGTAGTCTACTTAGGTGAGGAGTAAGCACCTTATTGGACCACACTTGGGAAAAGGGAGTCATATAAACCACAACCTCACTCAGACGGAGTAGGCGCACGAACCCCTTATTATGCTAGGAAGGACTTCTTAGACTGCCATTTACCCAGAGAATGGGAAATTGCTAGAGATGCCGAGCTTAATCCTTTTAAGGATACCTTAGTGTTTAGGAGGATGGTAGAATTTTTAGGAGCCATACCCATTAACCTTAAGAGCAATATGTGGGAATCGGAGGACCAAATTAAAAACCCGATTAACTGAGACAAACCACCCAAAAACGAAGATGGAGCATGGCACGCCAAGATTAGACTGATCGATCCAGACGGAGAGGAGTTTACCAAAACCCTACAGTCAATCCCCACCACTAGGAAGATCTCCGAAAGAGAAAGTCCAAGGGAAATCATCGACTTGGACCACTTCTACGACACTTGACGTGTGACTTCGAGTCTAGCTACAAGACTCGTAAATAAAGAAAAGCGCTTTTTAGGAGGCAACCCAATATTTATTTTTCTCGCATATTAGGAGTGTCGTGTGTTTTAATTCTTTATAGTTTGTTTTATCCTGTTTGAATTAGTTTGTAGTCATGCTTTGTTTGTTTGTAACTTCGTCTTATTTGCAACCAAATGTATTTTGCAAAAAAATAAGTGTAGGGGAATTATCCGGTTTCTAGAACCAAATTCAAACATTTAAAATAAATTGTTTAGATTAATTCACATCAGTTTCGAGTCATATGATTGAATTATTAATTCTCAGGTTTTTATGCAGCATTTTGTACAGGAAAATAACATATAAGAATAAGTGCAGGAAATTTTTCATCAAAAATGAAAAAAAAAAAAGTTTTCACAGAGTGTGGAGACGGCGTCACGATTTACACGCGACGCCGTCACCACGACACATGTGACATGGTCAGGATATTCCTGACGGCGTCAAACGCCCAGTTACATGAAAACTCGAAAATTTTAAGTATTTTTGAAAATAAAACTTGTACATCACTTAATAAAGTTGTAATTCTTTCATAAACTTGCAAAACCCTGAGTTTAACAATTCTCTCATCCTATCTTTACTGCTTTATAGAGTCAACCCTAATTTCACACTGTATATTATTATATCGCACATTTTATGCTTGGTATAGTTGTCTTTGTCTTTGATTATAGGTTATATTTGATGAGAAGAAGCTTGGAAGTTCTTAGGAAGTTTCATTGTATGATTCTTGGAGTATGATTTAACCAGTTATCGCATGTTTCTTCTCCATTATTGAGCAAACCAAGGGAATACTAGTTTCTTTTACTCTTTTTCTTATCTCTTTATTCATTTTTACGGGTACTTCTATAGAACATTGGGGACAATGTTCAACTTAAGTGTAGGGGGGAAATAAGCCTTATAAACTATTCTTTCATTTGACATTTGCTTTGTCCTTAAAATGATGAGTAATATACCAAAACATAGCATAAAAGGTAATTTTGACCCAAATTTAAATTTATGACACATACCGATGAAAACCAAGTATTAATAGCGTCTCATGGATAGGAATGTGTATGCCTAGCACAAAAACCCTCAGAATTCCACCCTAAAAATGTGAGGTTCGCCTTTAGATTTTTAGGAATTCGGGTATCTATTATTGATACCCAAGATAGTTTATACCTTTAGCTTTCTTGAGTTAAGGAGTGAGCAATCATATGTATCTATTCTGTCGTTTTGGTGGAGGTGTTTGTAATGGTCTTTGTCGCCTTTTCTGGAGCATTGAGATCGGTATTAAATTATATGAGTGTACCGATAGTATATTAAATTCTAGAACTTGTTTTTGTGATGCATCCCGAGACCGCATAGTAAGTATTAGGATTTGCTTGATAAGAGGCATTAGGATTAACTCATGTTTTAAACCTATAATTGTTATGATGGTCACATCGACTATATAACTATCCCATACCCTTGCCATGCACTCATTATTAGTGCAGGATACCCCTATTCCAACCCTCCGAGCCTATCCTTTTCCACGGGTCTCGTAATTTTCTAGTTAAGCCGGACTATAAATAAAGAGCATTGTCACCTTTAAACCAATCGTTAGCCTACCTTATATGTACTCACCTTTAGTACATTATTGTGTTTAACCCAAGTTAATTATTGAGTACACGGTTGCTAAGTCCTTATCCTTGTAAATACTGTTTTGGGACGATTGGGATTCATGGTAGTATTTATTTCGCAGAAGAATGGGGAAGAAAAGTTAAGTCAATACCCCCATATATTTGTTAGATGATCTCCATGTTATTTTGATCCACCTCAAATTGGGTCATTAGTTAGATTGTAAATATCGAGCATGTAAAAGCTCAAGTATAGGGGTACGTGTTATAAACCCCATGTTATGATGTATTATGTTATTAAAAAAAATAGAAAAGAAAAAGAAAAGAGATTGATGTAGAGTTGTGTAGAGTTTGTATATCTTTGTATGGTTCTAGGTTAGCAACCAGACCAGCTAGTATTCCGTGTAAATAATTAGTAAAACCTTTCCACTCCAACTTAACCATAGTCACACTTTATCCTATCCAATTCCGTTTTCCAATATATTTTATTTCAATCTTCACCTCCACTAAACCCTTTAAACAGACCGCTCTTATATCTGTAATGAAAAAATCTTGGCCTAGCTTTGTAATCATAAAAGGTACAAAGAACACACAACAACATACCCCTCCTATCAACCAACGCTAATATACACATACAAAACAACCACCCATGCAATCCATCTCCACGCAAACTAGTAGATAATAATGCAACAAACGTAAACCAAGCCATAAGCTGAGAGATCATCCTACTCACAATCACCAAACAAACACTGTGTACGTGTCTGCTGTGTCACATCCTCCCTCATGTCACACCCAGCTGACACACATCAACGACATATCTACGTGTATACATTTCCCCCAACCCTCAATTAATACTCGTAAATTCATAATGTCAATACAACCGAACCATCCTTATCCATCGAACTCTCTAGACCTTAACACACTATATAGTATAATCATCCACACCAAGACCGAACTACCTCGTTACTATGTTTCACACAGTCCACCTCCCTCACCTGATCCATGTTACAAGATTACATGTCAGCTAACATCTAGCTACCTACCCTCCAATCACAACCGACTTAGACGCTGTATATTCGCACTCGACCACCTCTCAAGCCCTGTCGCTAGCCCCTCCCCTGCTATACGCGCTGCCCCGAACAGAGTGGATTGGTAGTTCAGTAAATAGCTACTCCTTCATCATCTGAATACAAATCTCTATCTCGTGCTCTCCCCTAGTCAGGAAGACTGTGTTATTACATCCCTATCTCCTTTAACAACGAAGCCTTCCGACGACCGCCTACAGAGCCTACATAGTACGGTGTTTCCGACACGCTCAGTAGCCTGCATCCGCCACCCCCCCCCTAAAGATCACATAAACTAACCCAACTCCACAATACATACTCTCGACGGATTAGATAGATCGTTAGCTGGGGGTGGAAGAGGGTGTATTGAGGTGGTGAGAAGAGGGTTTGAAGGTGCTCTACAACAAGCATTAGTGCTCTAATAAAGCTGCGTTATATGCCCATCTAATTGCTGAGCGCCAGTGCAGACAAATCTCTGGATACACTAGGATTCGTGTCTACGCCTTGTGTATCTCACTCAATGAACGAGATAGCTCACTTCCGAAAGCCACTGCAATTTTTCGTGTGTTAAAATTAGAACTGTAATAGGTGCAGAAGTCGACTGCGATCGCACTTCGCTGCGTATTAGATCGTGAGCCGATCTCATAGCATCAAAGTATCTCCACCATACGAATGCAATCTCTGATACATATTTTTACCATAGGGCCTTTCTTAAGTTGATCCTAAGCGCTTCTCAACCTACCAGTCACGCCTTGACTAGTAAAATCGGGCTCAAGGCATAGATTCACACGATCTCCCCCCCCTCCCCAGTTCATATCCCCCCCCGGACCCCTAGCAGTAGCCGCTGGATGGTTTTAGGCTTCAAACCATGTAACTCATTCATTTATGTTTTAATTTGTTGTAAGATTTTCAATAATCATTCAATATGTTATTGTTGTTTGGTTATGGATTGTTGATCTTGCTTTTCTTTAACATGCTTGGCTAATGAGTGCATTGCCTTATTGTGTTTTATTTATGATGTGTATTATACTAGAATGTAAGATCTTAGTTGGTGTTTGTTTCTTGTTGTATGAAATATGCATGTTTAGGCTTAGATAGAAAACCCAGCTTTTGTCTGCTATCGCTGTTGATATGTCTAGGAGATACATGATTGTGTAGTTAGGTTACCAGACGGGTAACAGTATTCATAGTACCTTGCCTTATATGGCTTGATTACTTTTTCTTTATTTCATGCATTTAATGTAGCTCTTAGGGCACCTTGTAAAGTGTCTTCAATACTATCTTACTTGTGTGTTGCCCTAATGGAATATTAAATAGACGGCAGGTTCGTGTAATCTGTTCATGACTTTAGAAATAATTACATAGATCATCACAAGTGTGACAAAGCAACAACACTAGGAGAAGCAATCTAGGGAGTAATATATGATTAAATTATACATTCTTTATTATTATTGTTTGTTATCTATCATTAGGTAGTATATTATTTAGTTTAAGTAACTAAAACCAACCATACCTCTATAACATATAATTTTACATGCTTTCTATTAAAATACAAAAACCAAAATAATTTTCTCTCAACACTTAGAATTCTGTAGATCGTGACATCAAGCTTCACAACAGCTTATTCCCTTGAAGAACGATAACAACCTACTACAGAGTCTTGCCTAATTACTATACTAGTAACGGTTAGTACTACTGCTAGGGAGTTGTAAAACTTCTTGTAGAAGTCCCTTACGACAACCACATCAGCACACATAATACAAAAAAATTCGGTTCCTCTCTTCCCTTCTCTGTGTTTGAACGAAACCCACACAAAACCACCAAAAATCACAATCAATCAATCCCAAATCATTCTCATTCAATCCCAAATCACTAATAAATTAAACCTCATTAATCCCTAACAAAGATAAACCATCATGTATCAAGTTCTTAAGTTCTTGATTTTTGTTAATTTTTAATTCTGAAGGGTTTTGATCAAATTAGGTGTAATTAAATCATCAAGGGTTTGATTACAAGTGTTTTAACAAGATTGGAATAACAAAGGTTTTTGGGTCTATCTTTGGTCTTTTGGTGCTCGGCCAAATATCAAACCCAAAGGGGTTTGATATTGTAGATCATCTTGCTATTTTATCGTGTTTGTAAGTTCATTGTTACTCTTTTTCGTTGATCAATTATATATAT
>BQNB010198272.1:0-11147 GCA_026074375.1 Tanacetum coccineum | reverse complement strand
TCTATAATTCTAAACATATACATATCTTTCTATAGAATATATAATATACACCATAAATAACTCCATGCATATCTTGTTACGCGTCTTTGTCCTTAAAACCTTCAGCAGTATTAAGTCCTTCACTAGCAGTAGAAACTAACACCAGCAGTATTAATATTATACTAGTAGTACTAACTCAGTTAGTACTGTTAGTTCTATTTCCAGCAGTACTAATCTTTGAAGATTTATTCCCAACAATCCTCCCCTAAACTTGCGATTTACCTTCAAATCCCAAGTTTCTTCTGACTTAAATCTTCTATTTTGCTTCTGTTGAGGATTCTTCTAAACATTCTTCTACTTCTGTACTTGTGACTTTATAAACTTGAGAAGTTCATATGCCATTGTGCTTTCATGATCAACCTCCAATCTTTTACTTAACATTCTTGATAACATTTCCTGATTAAGAGGATATTTCTTCTCAGTCATCATGTGAATAGCAATTCTATTGTTCATCAACAAAATATGAATTCCACATGAATCAAATAGTCTCCAGCTTATCAAATTGTATTCATGTTGATTCTTCCAGACTTCATCTTCTTCATCAGGCTTAAATAGGGTCTTCAAATCTCCCCAAAGCATTAAGTCATAACCTTTTAGACTTGATGTCATATACCTTGCTTTAACTAGCCTGTGTAAGTCTAAAACATACTGTCTGTCAAAATCATCAACCATCTCACTAAAGATCTTGTAATTCTTGGAACCTCCATCTGCCTTGAAGATTTAATAATACATAAAGTTTTTTGCTAGGACATGAGTCTTCCAATCAACTATTGGAAACTTAGTAGCCAAAGACTCAAAATCCATAGCAAACTCTTCTCCTGGAACTATATCCAAATAATCTTTAAGTTCTTCCTTCTCAGTATCATATTTTGTCTTATGTCTTTTGGCACTTTAATCACTTTGCTTTTCACCTGCTCTTTTCTTGGCGAGTGTTTTCTTCCTAGTGCCTCCATACTTTTTTTCAGTACCTTTTTCCTTATCCTCTGAATCCATAGGTATAAAAGTATGTGTTTGATCCTATACTTTTTCAAATATTGGTCTAATTTCTTTATAATTCATTCCTTTGAAGAAACTTTGCTTGTATCCTGCTTGATTCTTTAAGTACATGACTATGTTCTTCCTAACTTTAGCAACAGAGTAAGGTCTATTCTGAAGAGCATGGTACCTTAGCACAGCAGGATCACTCTAATCAATAGTCTGAGATTGTATAGCTTCAGCTGGAACTTCTTCCCTTTTCTCTTGATAAACCTTCTTGCTCTGATTGTCAGCATGGCCATCTCCCATTGAAGATCTATTTCTTCTAGATCATCAGTATAAAGTTGTTCTAGATCTTCTTGAGAAAGTTGAGAAGAGTTTGGTTGACTTGCAAGGAAAGCACATATCACAGCATCATAAAGATTATCTAGACATATAGAGTTAACACCATTACCATGAGTATGCGTAGTACTATAAGTAGTACTAACTCTATGAGCAGTATCATCTTCTTTGTTAGTGCTGTTGGTGTTATTAGTGTTGTTAAAGACAAAGGCCACATTCTGTGAATTTTGACTTGTGCTTGATGAACCTGTAATTTCAGGTTCATATATTTTCAAGTTATTATACAAGTCATCCAAGCTGATGGTTTCAATTTCCACCTTGTTCCTCCAGATTAATGCATGAGTCTTCCATTCAGATGGAAGAATTCTCAAGAGCTTTAGGTTCATATCTTCCTGGTTAATCACTTCTCCTTAGATCTCCAACTGACTGATAAGTTTTTGTAACCTATCAAAGGTTTGATCCATTATTTCAGAACTTAATACAGCAAAGTTCTCATATTGTTGTTTAAGAAGTGTCCTCTGAACCTTCTTTGACTCCTTGTTCCCTCCATACCTTTTCTATATAGCCTTCATTAGCAACTTTGCATCTTGATATGAGTGGAACTTCAGTTGGTCTTTGTTTGGAAGTGCCATCAACAGGGTTGCTCTTGCTTTCATTTCATTTCTTCTATCCTATTTTTCTTCAGCAGTGGTGGGTTCATACTCCTGTTCAACTGTTCCAATAGTTCTCTTAAGCACTTTGTTTCCATTCTTGATTACTTCCCATAGGGAGTAATCAGTCATAAGAAAATATTGTTCTATCTTCATCAACCAGAGATCATAGTCTCCTGGGTTAAGAATAGGTAGTCTTGCAGTCAGATTGTTAGTGGTAGTTCCTACCTCCATCTTATCACTGAAAGAATAGATCTTGGATGAATTGGTTGATTCTTCTTATTCAAAGCTTCACAACAAGCTCTAATACCACTTGTTGATCCCAATGAATAGATCTTTAACTCCTTAGCTTGTAAGGTTTAGTACCCTTGGATAAATCCAAAAATACTAAGAATGAAACTTTGATTGAATGATATAAACTATGCGGAATCTAGTTTATATCACTAAGAAGTATTCTCAATGAAACAGTAAAGTATGTTTTGACTCAACGATATAATCAACACAATAAGCTTCAATATATATTAATACGATCACTCTGACTTAGTGCTAGGGTTTACAACCTTGAAGCTATGAACTCTATGGAAAACTAAGATAGAAAACTGATATCTAACTTCACGACCTAGGATCTCCTTTTATACACCAAGGACTCCTTTACAAGACAACTACGAATCTTTTGAGATCTTCTATAATTCTAAACATATACATATCTTTTTACAGAATATATAATATACACCATAAATAACTCCATGCATATCTTGTTACACGTCTTTGTCTTCAAAACCTTCATCAATATTAAGTCCTTCACTAGCAGTACAAACTAACACTAGCAGTACTAATATTATACTAGCAGTACTAACTCAGTTAGTACTGTTAGTTCTATTCTGAGCAGTACTAATCTGTGAAGATTTATTCCCAACACGACATATCATTCAACTGGATCTAGTGATACGAACCAAGTAATCTAGATACCGGGATAGCTCTCCATATAGTAATTTATACATCTAGAATAATAGGATCACAAATATTGTCCTTCTAAAATCATGCTAAGGATACGCTTCTGGCTTAACTAGTTAACGGAAATTGCCTTTGGTTTATTGAACATGTTGACTAGTAGGTGAATCTAGATAATTCAACAAATAATGTTCTGATTCCATTGGATAGTTGGACAAGTGGACTACTAGAGTATAAATTGCCATTAAGCAGTAAGTGGGTAAAGTCTCTATGAGCTAGGGTTTAACAAGATCACCATTGCTTTAATCCCTAAGATAGATTATAATCAAGTAATAAGGATGCTTTATGCGGATGCTTTAATTGTGACAGAATTAATGTGTCTAGGTCTTAGGATGAAGTCCCGCCTAAGTCTAAGAATGATATGCCTCTTCGAGATAAGTAATCATTGCACTGAATAAACAAACCAACTTCTAATCGGATTAATGATGGCTAATACAGTTTTCTATCATAAGGCTTGACCGCTCTTTTATCTTCTGTTAATTTGCTTGCGTGGGTTAAAGTGTCTTGAATTGATTGTAGTCACCAAACAAACCCGTGCCAGTCTCTCAGGCTGAAACCCCCCTTTTACCTGTTAGAATTAGGATTAGAACTAACATAGGATTAACATAGGTTTGACTTAGATTAGAATTAACATAGATTAGATAACCAAAATATAAATAAATTGAGAGATTTAACCTCGCTTCAAGTGTTCGACACCCTACTTACCACGAATCTACCACCGACCGGGTACACTGCCCGTTAAAGTGTTGTTTTTTGTTAAGTCGGCAAAATATAAATTTAAAACTTAAACTATCATAAATAAACACCACACAACGACACATCAGTCACGTAATGACCTATAGAAATTCTTGATATGGTTGAAGAAAAGTGACTCGAGTTGAGAAATATCTCATCATCAGCTGGCTTGTGCTTGAGTTTTATGTTTACTGTACAACGTGACATCTTTAAGGTAGTTGGTTTTTGGGTAGATGTTGGTAAAGGTTGTTTTTTGGTTGGTAATGATTGTGGTCTTGTGGATGTATGTGTCTAGTTGTTTGTAGATGGAATGAAAATTTTTGATTGTATATGAATGTGTGTTGTTAGTCATATTGTTAGAGTCAACATTTCGTTTATAGTAGTTTGACTTAAAGAAGTGAATTGGCTGGTTTCATTTAAGAAAGTCAACAATAATGTGATCCATATGTATAAGTTAAAGTAGTGAATTGGGTTAACTAGTTTGATATGTTTTGACACAAAAATAATATTTGACTTACTTTAGTCAACGGTTAAGTAAAGTATACATGACTTTGTAAAATAAGTTGTCTAACCACAATGTTAATGATAACTTTTTGCCAAAGTAAGTAATATAGGTCACCAACAACTTAAATAAGTCCTAAATCAGTGAAATTAGTCATGAGCAAACTATAAGTAGCCTAAACATTACCATTTTTCACCTAAGTGGACTTAGAAAATAGCCACCAAAGTGGACTTTTATGTTTGTCTGTGAAAGGACTTAGACAGTTACCACATATGTGGACTTTGATGTTTGTCACTTATGTGGACTTAAATTACAGACATTGTATTGTAACATTTAAGTGTTTTAAATTACAGAATAGCCCATTCATTTGCACTAACTGCTGCACTTGACTGTGTTGGTATACCATCACCCATTTCTCTACCATTTGCATTTCTTGTTTCAGTCACTTGAACTTGAGAACATGGTGATTGTTGACTAGCAGTTCTTTTTTGTGGACTCATTATCACAACTTGTACTATACTCTTTGTCCATCTACTAGGGGATGAGACTAGGTTTAAGCTTCCACTTCCAATACCAACATCTATACGAGGTTGGCCACCACACTTGACTCACCTAGAATTACACCAACATGTGCAACAGGTTGACCACCACCAACACCTAAACCATATACATTAGGCCTTTGACTAACACCTGAACCACCTTGACCAACAGCAGATTCTGCTTGCTTATATGCACTACCACCGACTTCTGCATTGTTGCCATATACAATACAAAAGAGCTTGTAAACTGTTCTATGATATTGAAAGAAAACAAACAGTTAAAATTGAAACTTAAATAACTACTTGTTCTTGACTTTTGAGCATGTCCTTTGTGTGTTGCCTTATTATGTCCAGTTTTTCCACATGATTGTCAAGTGATGATTCTTACTTTCTTGCTCAATTTACCATCTTTCACTAATGGTTCATCCTCAAGTATGAACCTCTTTCTTTTCTTCCTTGGTCTGACTATCTGACATGATGATTTGATGGCAAAAGTGTTGTTGGACATGTGGACTTCTCCTAGTATTTAGTTCCCTTAATTGGTTTTACTTTGTGAGAGTATATTTCCTTCCATGTAGTCAACCAATAACAAGGATTTACCCAATATTTTGGGGGTCCTACTTGCTATCTAGTCAGAGACATATTCCAACAAGTTGCAACGACATGCTTATAAGGAATCCATAACAATTCCCATTTCCTACATGAACATGTCAAAGCCACTACATCTACAACACATTGATCACCTCATGGCCCAGATATTTGATACTCAATTCCTCCATTCCATTCCACTTTCAACAAATGAGCCTCTTTCTTAATGGCTTCCATGATTCTAGTTGTAGTAGGGGTCAAAGGACCATCATATTTCTCAATAACACTTTGTACATTAATGATGCATAATTTCTTTTAAATAAAACTACGCCAGGTTTTATATTTATAAAACCATAACTACCATAACTATTCCTACGCACTAAAGAGTAGTGTACCCTATCGTGTATAGTGTGGTGATTGGTAAGTACGGGGGTCGACCTAAAGAACGGTTTGTGTCTCTAATTGTCTAATTGATTTTATCAATCTACCTAAGAAAGCAGGAATTAAATCATGTTTGAATAATTGAGATTATAGTGGAGTTGTTTTGGTGGTAAGCCTAGCTGGTCGAAAAGGGAATTGGTATAGTGATGAACAATTAGTAAGGAAGAACGCAATTAATTACGATGATCTCTAGTGCAATGTCTTATCTCAATCGAAGATTGGGACTAGAATCATTAGGTCCAATTTGAGAGTTGAATCATAACCTATTAGGTCTACCGAGTGGAATAAACTCGCACGGAGAATTAACCTATTCTTAGTATATAGTTATTAAGATTTATTTTAACTTATAAGATACGCTTTATTCTAAAAGGTGGTCTCCTCATTAGCTCGTTCTCCTAACCAGGAATTAATGCTAAGGGTTCTTATTTGTCAAGGTCGAACAATTACGAGTATTGGCCACTCTATTGCAATCAATTGTGCGCACAAGGATTGGGATACCTTATACTCACTTTTAGTGCACGCTCAACCTTATATCAAAACCTAACTGGGAGTTCAAGGGTTTCAAAGTGCACTATATAAATTTATAAAGAAAACGATAAAACAACGAGATCATAATATATCGCCGTTCAAAAAAAAAACGAGATCATAATATAATAATCATAAGATAATTAAAATAATTAAATTGACCACAAAAAGTTAAAGTATAATTACAAGTTGTGTGAAATTAATGCTCTCGATCCCCTAGTCGAACGCCATGACAAACCCTTCAGGGTTTGCCCCAACTATTCGCTGCGTATACCTTTTCTTCTTTTCTAATTTGTCGACTAAAACCACCAGGTCGAGAATGAATTCATATTCTACCATTGTGAATTCTTTATATAACAATTGTAAAGTTTGTAACATGTACGCAAATGGCCCCTCAAGTATTGGGTGTAGAATGAAACTTTGTAATAATTATGCAACTTCAGTGTCTGGATGAATTATACTTTACGCATAAATTGATTTGGTTACGGCGTAACCTCACCGACGTGGTTACGCGGTAAACTTTCTGATGTTACGCCATAAACATCTGACGCGGCTTTTCCTTCTTTATGTGATAAAATTAGTTACGGCGTAACCATATCACATGTTACGTCGTAACTCTTAAGCAGCAACAATATAATTTCCATAATAATAAATTACGACGTAACCATATTAGATGTTACGCCGTAAAGCCTCGTTAGCACCGAATCTTGGTATTAATTAAGTAATCATCCAAACCCTCGTAATAAATAAATGATTACGGCGTAACTAATGTCTTCAAAGCATCCAAATCGGCAACATTAATTAATAAAAATATAGTACCCCTACTAAATAATATAGTAGTGGTACTATTCTTCATATTGGCATTTGAGCTACTTCCTGTAGAAATTTAGTAGCTCTCTATAAATTTTAGTACCTCTACTAAATAAATTAGTATTGGCACTAAATTCCCCATTTTTCGTTTCATTGCCTTAATTGACCTGAATTCACAAAATAATTGAAAGAAATATCGAATTCATATAAAAGTGATATAAAGCAAGGCAATAAACGCGGGAATTTGATATGAAAAAGTATTAAATATTTGATGTTATCAAATATCCCCCCACTTGACTTCTACTTGCCCTCAAGTAGAAACATTTAAATAATTCTTAAAAAGATACCTCCTTAGTTATCCAGAAAGATATGAAGTTAAAAATTACCTATGCTAGAAAATTTTAAACCGAGCACCTCACGAAAGAAAAAATGAATCACACTCATACTCTCACTAATATATGTGTTTTATTTTTGGTGATCACTCAACTGCCCAGTTATGACGAGTATTCTTTCATAAGCTTGGCCAGGATACTAAGCTTCACCACCAGAGTTTAGATGCAACTGTTCAAAAAGGCAAATGGGTTGACACAACACAAAGGCTTACTGGGTTTTGATCATTCAAACAATCTTTCACCCAAAGTACCACACTAACAAGGTGGCTGAATTACACATACATGGCCATAACGACAAAATAGATATGCGTGATTCGATCTCATCCTCATTCGTGTTTAACAACGGGTTAGAACGAAGAATAATATAGGGTATGATAAAAACATGGAATGCACATTTAATTGTTGTTAAATAAAAACACAAAACAAATTGTTTTCTAAGTCCATAATCTCCCCGTCACTGGTCGCATTTAAATTACATAAGGTAAAAACGAGGGTCAAGAGTTAAGGGGTCTGCTCAATACACGAGTTAATGCGTATAAAATGTAGTGTGATGCATTAACTCGGCCTTCATCATCAATGATTATGTGCTAAAAAAATTTGAAAATTTAGGCTAAAATAGCACATAATCTCACCAAATACCTCATTTCTATCTCCTTTCCCCCCACTTGAGTTGTACAATGCCCTCATTGTACAAATAGACTTATAATAGAAAGAGAGATAGAACTACCCGTGAAAGACGGAATCATCGCTAGCTGGACAAGACGGAAATACTACCACAATACGATATATAAGTTGACTAATAAACACTTGCTTGCATGCTCTTTATTCTCTTTTTTTGATGCAAGACAAGGATACAATAAATCACAATACAGACACATATATACATGAGCGTCCCCCCACTTGGGATCAATTGTCTTCAAAACCCGTCTTTTCTTCAAATACCCTCTATCCGAACCCGCAACTTCCACCAGTGAAACCCAAAATTAACCAGCAACTCCCTGATCATGGACTAAGAACTACAGGGTAGGCTAAGGCGATAGGTGTAACGAAACAACATATATTGGGTTACAAAATGAAAAGAAAGGCTTAGCGGGTTGTATTATAGGTATCTTGCACTAAAGATGAGTGCAACAAGGGGTTTAACAGGGGGGGTTGACTAATCAGTGTGAAAAATCACATACATAACATGGATGGGCTATTTGGGGTTAATCCTAAAATTGCCTTTTATCACAGCTACACCGATTACACTAGGTGCAATGCTCATTATTGTGGTCTCGAAAAGATATACCAGGCCAAGTTCTAAAGTCTACTACAGCCACCGGCACACTCATTTTTAATGAATTTATGTATAAGGGGAAAACGGAAAGGCTTATCCTCACACAATTGAATTATAAGGTAGGTGTGCCCAGTATATCTTAACTAGTTAAGTAATGAAAAACATGTCAAAATTTTATTAATGAAACATTTTTCAAAATAAACTAGAAAAATAAAGGCAAGTATAATCAAATGGGTGTTTATTTCTAATCCCTTCCCCCCACTTGAGTCAAACATAAGCATATAAAATTTAAATAGGAAGGGTTAGAAATGGAACGGATTACTCCCCTGGATTTGCTCGGTGATATGAAGAGACAACATGCTCTAAGCAATGCTCCAAGTCTTCTTCTTTGAGCAACATCCACCATCACATGCAACTTCTTCATCATCCAGAATAGCATTCAACTAGGACGGTTCGGGATGCTTCCTTGCAGCTTGATTAGTATCCTAGCACCTCGTCATGTGCATTACCTGTATAACTGCAAGAAAGACTAATACCAAAAGCATAAACCTGGACAAAAAGCATAATAGCACAAAATATACAAAACTATACAAATAAACCTAACTCACTTTCGTAGGAATCATGGTTGCATTTAACGTATGCAATAAGCCTTTTAAACCACTTGGTGGCCTAAGTGGACGAGTGAAGTCTCGTGAGGGTTTCTAGAGAACATACCCACAAAGTTCATTTACCAATATACACGGTTTTGTAAAATTTTAAACGATTTATTTTTTGATTAAGTCTAGTTACGGCGTAACCATGGAAAGGATTACGACGCAACTTCAATGATTACGGCGTAACTAAGATTGTTTACGCCGTAATCGCTGTAATTGGCAGAAATCTTACCACACAATAACAAGGAAATGTGACTTTGAATTCCGCCCCTTGCTATTAGACTCTGCAAAATTAAGTAAGAAATATACAAAACCAACTAAATGCAGAAAACAATTAAAAGGATATGACTTTTGTTTATTTAAAGAGTCGTTAAGTTCGACTCTAGCCTCCATCACAGGCTTATTTGGACATCTTCATACATGTCCAATCTTCATGACATCTCCTCAACCAGTAAATAATTGCTCATCCTGCACACTAATAAACCTATGCATTAAATGTGTAATAAAACTGAGCAAAAAGAGGAGCATACATTAATGGCAGTTACTTGACTCAGGAATAAATTTTTAAGGTTCAAGCAATGCCCTAAACTATTTTTGGTGTTTCAGACCTAAATATGCCGTAACAAGCACTATCAATTCACACCATATCCAAGTCTGAAATGGATTTTTTTATTTTTCACACACGTTACGCCGTAACCATGTGTCTGATTATGCCGTAACAACAGTCAATCATTCATGCAAATACTCATAAAAGGGAGAAGAACAGAAGGTTCAAGCACACATACAAGCACAAACAAACACGCACGTATCAATCAAACAATCAAAAACAACAAAAATCGTTCTCCGACAGTGACGCCAAAAACTTGATGCGTAATATCTTTTAAATAAAACTACGTCAGGTTTTACATTTATAAAACCCTAACTACCTTAACTATTCCTACGCACTAAAGAGCACTGTACCCTATCGTGTATAGTGTAGGGTGATTGGTAAGTACGGGTGTCGACCTAAAGAACGGTTTGTGTCTCTAATTGTCTAATTGATTTTATCAATCTACCTAAGATAGCAGGAAAGAAACCATGTTTGAATAGTTGAGATTATAGTGGAGTTGTTTTGATGGTAAGCCTAGCTAGTCGAAAAGGGAACTGGTATAATGATGAACAATCAGGAAGGAAGAACACAATTAATTACTATGATCTCTAGTGTAATGTCTTATCGCAATCTTAGATGGGGACTAGAATCATTAGGTCCAGTTTGATAGTTGAAACCTAACCTATGTCTACTGAGTGGAATGAACTCGCAGGGAGAATTAACCTATTCTCGGTATACAGTTATTAAGATTTATTTTAACTTATAAGATACGCTTTATTCTAAAAGGTGGTCTTCTTATTAGCTCGTTCTCCTAACCAGGAATTAATGCTAAGGGTTCTTCCTTATTAGTCAAGGTCGAACAATTACGAGTATTGGCCACTCTATTACAATCAATTACGCGCACAAGGATTAGGATACCTTATACTCACTTTTAGTACACGCTCAACTTTTAGTACAGCGTAACCAAGTACACGGTTACGCCGTAACCTTCTTGACGTGGCTTTCCTTTTTAAGAGATATTTTGGTTACGGCGTAATTAATAATCTCATTGCACCGTAACCCTTAGTCAATCATCGAAAT
>BQNB010198270.1:0-11147 GCA_026074375.1 Tanacetum coccineum | reverse complement strand
AACTGAGAAACGTTTCCGGATGCGTTTCAGCTTGATATTTAACGTAGTCTTTGGAAGACTATCGCGTTTTTACCTTGCAAGCATGTATTTAAACTTCCGTGACTTATTTCAGAAAAGTCGGGCGTTTTATATTTTTTGGGTATCGCGTGCATTAAAAATAAAATCTTTGAACACGCTTAATATCTTAAAAATCCTAAATAAATATCTAGTGGAAGGAATCAAATTTTGGCAAAAATGACCCCTTTGTTTCTCCCTTATGCATCCTCCCTTGCCAGCACTATTCCTTAAATTTAGCATTGTTGTCCCCTTTGGTACATTATGCTCCTAGGATCCTTTAGAAGGAAGGATCTAGGTTCAATCCTCATCCAATGCACCTATCTTTTATATACTCTACTCCTTCATTCATTTCGCCAACATGTTCTTTCACTCTCTAAAAACCTTCTCTCTCTAAAAACACACAATAAAAATCTCCTCTTCTTTCTTCTCTTCTCTTGCGTCGCACGAGCCAAACAACACCAATAATTGGTATTTTTGCTTCTTGATTCAAGTATCATTTGCGGATTGTTGATCGTGGTTCACTCCTTGGTTATTTTGGGGCAATTCATTTATTATTCAGGGTATATTTCATAGTTATTCGGGTTAAAGACACAAGCTTTTCATCATCATTTTTCTCCTACAAGTAAGTATCATTGTTTCATTTGTTTGGGTGAACTTTTTTTCTATTCGTTCACTCACCATCTTTTATTCTTCTTTAAAACTATATCATCCACGTTTGACGTCTCTTTGTATAACTCGTTGTTAAAGATTGAAACTTTATCTATAAACTTGCATTTTTGGCGTACTCTTGAGGTTGTAGCGAAGTGTAGAGCGTTAAAGGTAGATTTTGGTAAATGAGACGATGGGATTAGGTTAGTCTTTGAGGTGGTTTTTTTTGTTTGATTTAGTCATGAATGGAGATAAGATAGATTAGGCTCTTAGGGAAGATTGTGATGTTTTCGGCTAAGTATTTAACAGGACATGTTGTTGTCCGGAATTGTTTTGTAGGTTTTGAGTGTTGTAAAAACGTTTTGACAAGATAAAGCTTTAAAATTTGGATAGTATATGTTTCCTAGACGAATTTGGATATAAAGAATGTGAAAAACAGAGTTATAACGAAGGGGATATGACCAATTTAAGATTTACGAAAAATAAATGATTTTGACAGCTTTTAACAAAATACAAACATTCTGTCCCGATTTTAAATTAAGGTTTTGACCCCTTTTGGGTCTGATTTGGCCAAAGTGTATAAAATGAAACTTGTCCGAAATGAAATTTTACTTAACAATGCGAATTTTCGTTAAGCTTGAAAGTCAAAGATGAGAGAGTTAGACCACCATGAAGTTGAGTCATTTTTTGAAACATTATAATAAAATATGAGCTGATTGAAATATTAAAAAGGGTTTTTTAGCGTTTTCGAGTTCGATTGAGTCTTAGAAACCTTTGCGAATGATCATGGGTCAGTTATATATAATTAGGCGACGTTAGAAACTTTCCCAAAATGGTAAGTTTAGTGTAAATGTCATAATGTTGATCGTTTTCTGAATAGATCTTAACCTTTAGCTTGTAAAGGGTTTGTTCCTTTAGATAATTCTAAAGCAACAATAATGAAACACTAATTTGAACACTATTGATTATGCGGAAACTAATCAATAATGCTAAGAAGAACAGTATTAAGAATCACAAAAGAACTTTATATTATAACTTGAATCTGCCTAGGTTACAGATTACAAAAACTATGATTGCTAATTGATCTCTATTGATCTGTGTAGAACTATATCTACTAACTATGCCCAGGGTTCCTTTTATAGACTAAGGAAACCCTAATGGGCTTTACAAAATGCGTTAAGAGATAATGCATATCTATTCCTAATTTATCTCATGCATATCTCATAAGCAGTACTAATACAATATACTAGCAGTACTAATACTAACTAACAATACTAACTATTACTGGCAGTACTAACATTGTACTGGCAGTACTAACTACAAAGCTAGCAGTACTAAAGACTTAGACTTATTTCTTCAATCTTCATTAACAGCATTAAGTCTTCACTAGCAGTATTAATCTTGAGCCAGCAGTATTAACTTGTAGAAGCTTCAGAATCCCAACAATCCTCCCCTAAACTTGTGATTTACTCTCAAATCTCAAGTTTCTTCTGGATTAGATCTTCAATTCTTCTTTTGCTGAGGATTCTTTCAAACACACTTTTATTGTTCTTCAATCTGAGTCTTGATAAACTTTAGCAACTCAAATGCCATAGAACTTTCTGCTTCAGCTTCTAATTTCCAGTTAAGCATCTTCTGAAGTGTTTCTTTGGTGAGTGGATACTTTTTCTCTACAAACATATGAATAGTCATCAAAGTACCATCAACCATCAGTGTGTGCACTCCACAAGTTTCATACAGCTTCCAACTGATTATTTTCCACTGGTTTTGATTCTTCCAGATGTCATCATCTTGCTCAGGATCTACTAGTATCTTCAGATCACCCCATAACATCAAATTGTATCCTTCTGGAGTGTTATCTTGAAATCTTTCCATTACCAACCTGTGTAAAACCTCTAAGTCATGTCTATCAAAACTTTTCAGCATACTCTCAAAGGTTTTATGATAACTAGTATTTCCATCTGCTCTTATGATCTTGTAAACATGCATATTTCCTAAACTTTGAGATTCCCAATCAACTATAGGAAACTTAGTATGCAAGATTTCAGGATCTACAAATTCTTCCTCATCTGGAACTACTGTCAACCACATTCTTAATTCATCTTTTTCTTCCTCATAATCAGCTGTTTCTTTCTCTTTCTTCTGTCTCTTTGAGCTGTCTTGACCTTGTTTGTCACTTGCTCTTCTTCTTGCAAGTGTTTTTCTTCTAATTCCAACAGCTTTCTTTTCAATCAACACTGGCTCAGGATTCACATCTTCTTCTTTAACCTTCTCTTCTTCTACTATTTTTAAAGTTTCTCTTTCACTTGGTTTAGAAGAATCTTTTTCAACTCCAGACCCTATAGGAATAAAAGTATTGACATGATCCCATATCCTTTCAAAAATTGGTCTGATGTCATTATAGCTCATTTTCTTGAAGTAGCTCTCTTTGTAACCTCCTTGATTCTTCAAGTATGTTATCATATTCCTTCTTGCTTGAGCTATTGACACAGGTTTATTCTTCAAAGCATGATATCTTAGTACACTTGGATCATTCTAGTAAATTCCCTGAGATTGAGTAGGTTGAGTTGGAACCTCTTGTCTTTGATCAAGTTGTCTTTGCAATTCCCTAGCTGCTTCCAGATTTAGTCTTTCTTCTTCTTCTTCTTGCAAAGCTCTTGTTTCCTATTCTGCATTAAACCTGATTCTTTCTTCTTCTTCTAACTTCCTAGCTAACTCCCTATCCATACTCAACTGCACTTGAGTTCTTTTCTTAACCTTCTTTGGAGTAGCAGGTTCTTCCATTTTGGCCTTTCATTTATCCTTGGCACTCCTTCTTGTATACACATGAGGTACAACAGTACTAACCTTTGGAGGACTAGTAGTACTAACTTGTATGTTAGTAGTACTAATCTCCATCTCACCTTTCTCACCACTTCCAGGTTCTTCAATAATTTTAGTGGGAGTATCTTCTTGTACAAGTACTTCAGTTTCATCACTGGGCTTCTCATGAACTTCCTCTTCCTGTGGAATCCACTAAATACCTTCATCTTGTTCTAGAGAAATCGTTGGATCTTCATCAATTCGAGAAATCTTCCTCCCGTGTTTGGAAGAATCCTCTACAATCTCTTCATCATCAGAAAGAACAATCTTTGCCTTTTTCCTTGCCTTGCCAGACTTCAGCTTGTACTCCAGTTTCTTTACTCTAAGTACTAACTTGGTGAGAGCAGTACTATAAGTCTTCTTTGTATGCAGCAAGTCCTTCTCCAATCCATCAATACCGTCATTCAATTTGGTAACCAAAACCGTCAATTCATGTTGCTTTCACACTAACTTCAGCACTTTTCATGTGATCGTGGAACTTCATGGAGAGGTGATCATGGGGCATAGAAGCCAGCTCCTCTGCCTCATGGGGGGGTTGAATTGGTTCGGTGGAAGGTGATGATGGTGAGTGGGTTGGTTGAGACAGTGATGTGTAGATGTGATCCTGAGGAGTGACTGTGTTGCTCTTTATCATGTGACTTTGTACCAACATAATCTCAAAACAATGGTGTCACTACCCGAATACACCTTAGAGGCTATCATCATATTAGCTAAACAGTTTACTTGTAAGAAGTTGGAGTGGGATAAGTCTAGAATGAGTAGAGTAACCTTTGTTGTTTGTTAAGAAGGTGTTGTGTAAAACATGGGATACAATATGAATTTGTGTGGGCTACCAAAATTCTAACCATAGCTTCAAAAGACGAATTAGAAAAGTTATACCTCACTGCTTGTAGCTAGAAGTGAGTGCTGTAGCATGTTGCTACTGAATTGATCACATGCAGTCTTCTTGGAGCTAGAACAATGTAGAATTGTGTGAATAAAGAAACTTCCTTTAGGGGTGAGAAATGTCCTTTAAGAATGTAAGGCTTTTCAGATTGGCACATACCCTATATGAGCTAAGTGCTTCAAATATTTCTTCTTTGAGGAGTGATAAGAAATGCTTTGCATATCCTAACTTCATATGTCTTCACAAAGACATTCGTCAGTTATGAGCTTTTAATGTCCATAATTAGTTGCTAGTAAACGCTTGAAGTCCTTCCTCAGTAGTGCTCAAAACAGCAGTTTCCCAAAATTGTTCAATAAGGGACACAAAAATGATGGGATTTTCAATAAGAGCATATTAGATATGGCTTGAAGTAAAAAAATCTATGATTTCATCAAAACCCTCACTACTTTCAGATTTTACCAAAATTTGAGACCCACTATTATGCTTGTCGCAAAATTCCAACTGTGCCATTTGATAGAATGTTATGATGATGAATGGAGGTGGTGTAGTTCGTGTGTTAAAGTGTAAGGTTCTGGTAGTGTGAATTGAATTATGAGTGAGGTCTAAAAAGTATGTGTTAACAAGACGGTTATTAGACGATCTTAATTATATGAGTATTGTTTAAGCTATAGATTAATATAGAACGTCTCCATTTAGTCAAACACCCTATAAGCTATAGTGTGGCGGAAATATTTCTCAACACGGCTCGTTTGATTGTGGGAAAATCTCGTTAGGACTCAATCAGTTATAACGGTCACTTAGCAGTAACTAAATTTGGTATTGCAGTACTAATTTTAAGTCTAACACGTACTTACTTTCATCCAGCAGTATTAATACGCCTGACAGTATTATTAAACACTGACCAGTTCTTAAGGTGTGTACCATGCAGTATTAACTCACAAACTTGATCCATCAAAGATATTCAGCACCATGTAGCACTCTCATTTATACTCTTTCTGATTTTTAAACTCACAATATATATCTCAATTCTTTTTCATCACCATACACTCATTGCATGTTTTTCACACTAACTCTCTTTATGTTTTTGAAACTCACCCAAATCTCTCTATTATTTTCCTCACAAAGCAGACATTTTGGGAGTACAGTTTTGCCATCCAATTCCTTAAGTTACCAAACTGTACTCCCCATTACAAGTGTGTAGACTCTTGAGAGATGTGGGTAATTGGATGTTTTAAGTTTTTGGCAAACTACCAGCCATAAATGGATTTGAGAAGTCTTTGTCAGGCCGTTTGCTTTGGACTTGCTAATGCTTATTGCAATAACATGGTGCATTATTTACCATATTAGTTTTTGGTAAACTATCAAAAACCATCAACGGATTTAAGAAGTCTTTACCAAGGCTGTTTGCTTTGGACTAGTCGGTTCTTGATGTCTGTTAGACATGGTGAACTGATGACCATTTGTTATGTGGTTAACAACCAACACTAAAGGAAACAACCAACATAGTCCTCCCTTCAGAGAAAATGTCTAACAGTCACACCAATCGATATGTATACAACAGTACTAACTGAACCTAGCAGTATTAATTTTTGTACTAGCAGTACAAAGTTGTAACTCACAGTATCAACTAAGATCAGCAGTATTAACCAAGTATTCATCATATTTACCCTCTAGTGTACATATAACCTCCCCTCAAATATAGCTATAGATTTAACATCCCAATGCTAACAACCAAAAAGTTAAATTGTGTGACATCAAATCCTTTAGTGAGAAGGTCTGCAACATTAGAATCTGTGTGAAGCTTGATAACTTCTATCAGTCTTTTCTCATAGCAATCTCTGATATAATGAAATCGAATCTCGATATGCTTGGTCCTAGAGTGAGCAACAGGATTCTTAATAACACTTGTAGTGCTCTCATTATCAATATGGATTTTGGTGTTCATGAAATTAAAACCATAATCCATCATCTGGTTTTGTATCCATAGTACTTGCCCATAACAGTAAGCAGCTGCAACATATTCTGCCTCAGTAGTATAATTTGCCACAATAGTCTGCTTCTTGCATTGCCAAGATATCAATCTTCTATCAAGAAATTGACAGCCACCTGACCACTAGTTTGTGTTATTTTTAGAGCACATGGTCTAACAGTACTAACAAGCCTAGCAGTACTAACTGGCCTATCAATACTAACTGGCCTAGCAGTACCAACTTTGTGAACCGCTCTTTTCTCATTTTGCTTAACAGGAGTAATCAAACCTGTTCTTGTTAGTACTCCTGATGGGACAAAAGTCTTTCTTAAATGAGGGTATTTTGAAAATTTTTGATGATTAACCCTTTTAGTATTATCCCATACTGGTTTGACCACCCTTGGACCAGTATTGACCACATTTTCAGCTTAGGTTCTTGACCTGTTATGGTCATAAAATTACAATCTTTGATCAAATGTCAGATACTTATACAGATAAAGCAGCTTTATTTTCGTAAAACCAATATCATTGTTGATGAGAAGTTGACTAAATTTTATCAACTCCAGTTTTAACTGTTGGAGTCTCATTAGCTTAAAATGACAAACTGTTAGCACTCGATGACACATCAACCTCATCATCTTAGTCCAATCCTCAATGATAACTTTATCACTGTTAACTCATTCATATAATGTCTTAGGATTTTGAGTATTTTGCTTCATTTGATTCTACCTAAAGTCTCACTTGTTTTTAGTATTAAAAGAACCATTTGTTTTTTGACTCAATTATTTTCTTCCTAATGGCATATTCATCTAAACCTGCAAATGATATGTCAGCTCTTAGGGTTAGAAAGTTCCCTGTTATAGGAGGGGGAACAACATGAAACCCATCTACTTTAGAGAACAATCATTTGCAATTGTTTCATTCTTCATCACTTTAATCTGACATAAAAACACTCAAACTAATTCTCACTTCAGTTTTCAGAAATTGTTACTCATTGTCATTCACTTGTGTGCCATACCAAAACAGTTTTAATTCTAGCACTCCATATTGACTGTTGAGTATTTTATCAGATTAATAAGATGATTTTCTTCCCATTTTTTTCTATCTTTAATTTTAACTCATCTCATTCCTTAACAACTTTATCTAATTCCAGGTTAAGGTTGTTAATTTTTATTTCTCTGCATTTAAGCTCATAGTTTTGAAACTCATATTTTTCACCCTAAGCCAATTCATTCTTTTCATGTACAAGTATCCTAATTCCTATGACTCTAAGGCTAACTCAATAACCCAGAATTCTAGTCTTGCTCTTCTATGTTTTTTCTCTTTTACTATCATAATTCTTTTGAAGAGTTTTAAAATATTCAAGACATTGTTTAGAACATTTTTTTACCTCATTGTAGAAAACTTGATGAGCTTGAAGAATAATTGCCTTAAAAAGCTTATTTGACCTGGTTCTACTCAAAATCATTACTCCCAGTCATAGCCTCCTAGAACCATCTTGAGCCACCAAAGCCAGAGATGAAAGATCATTTGTTGGTTGCATTGCTCCTCCATGTCACCATAAGATCTTTTCCCTTGATTCCTTCCAGATCTGTAATCCCTAGCAAAGTGCCCTTTTCAAACCATAATCCATCATCTGATTCTGTATCCATAGTACTTGCCCACAACAGTTAGCAGCTGCAACATATTCTGCCTCAGTAGTAGAATTTGCCATAATAGTCTGCTTCTTGCATTGCTAAGAGATCAATCTTCTACCAAGAAATTGACAACCACTTGTTGTTGATTTTCTGTCAAGGTTGGCTCCTCCATAGTCACTGTCTAAGAAAGCTTCTAGTTTAAAAGGTGAATCCCTAGGATACCATAAACCTAATTTGGGTTGATGTTTGAGGTACCTAAAAATCCTTTTTACTGCATTTAAATATGAAGCTTTTGGAGTGACTTGAAATCTAGCACAGGCACAAATAGCAAACATGATGTCTGGCCTTGATGCAGTCAAATACATCAAGGAACCAATCATAGATCTGTAGACATGTACATCAACATCTTCACCGAGATCATCAATATTAATCTCATCAATGTCTGGCTTATTTCTCATGATTAGAGCAATTTGATTCCATGAAGGAGGAAGACTTCTTAGGAACTTCTGGTTGATATCTTCCTTTGATATTGGAGCACCATGAACCTCTAATTGACTTATGAGTTTTTGGAACCTATCATAAGCCTTGTCCAGACTTTCATTTGATGTAGTAGAAAAATTTTCAAACTGATGTTTTAGAACATTTTTTTGCATCTTCTTGGATTCTTCATTACCTCCAAACCTTGATTTGATTGCTTCCCAGAGTGATTTAGCATCTGCAACATTGTGAAACTTGAGAAGGTATTCATCAGGTATTGCTAAAAGCAAGATGCTCTTAACTCTTTCCTGATTCCTTTTAGCAGCCAGTTGTTTGGCAGTCTTAGGAGCAGGAGGAGCAGATGTTTCTCTAGTTGGTGCAGGCTCTTCTTCTAGATCTCTATTGACAATAACATCCCATAGGTTATGGTCTGTGTGACAGATATATTGTCGCATTCTCATGCTCCAAATATAGATCTTAACCATCAGCTTGCAAAGAGTTTGCTCCTTTAGATAATTCTAAAGCAACAATAATGAAACACTGAGTAAACACTATTGATTATGCGGAATCTAATCAATAATGCTAAGAAGAACAATATTGAATATCACAAAAGAACTTTTATATTAAACCTTGAATCTGCCTAGGTTACAGATTACAAGCTATGATTACTATTCGATCTCTATGATCTGTGTAGAACTATATCTACTAACTATGCCTAGGGTTCCTTTTATAGACTAAGGAAACCCTAATGGGCTTTACAAAACGCGTATAAAGATCATGCATATCCTTTCCTAAGATATCTCATGCATATCTCATAAACGGTACTAACTACTTTATACTAACGGTACTAACTATCTGATCAGTACTAACTATTTTGTACTGTCAGTACAAATTACAACTAGCGGTACTAACTAATATAACTAACGGTACTAAGTCAGGAATGCATAATTCCCAACAGGAATGCTAAGTCGTTTCCATCAAAACTATTAATTATTCTATTACGGTAAAAATTCCATGCGTTCCCATACTCATTCAACTCATTGATCACTTCCCCGTCATCTGATTCGTCATCAGAATCAAGAAAGGGTGAAACGAGGGGCGTTTCATAAGACTTGGTATCCGATTCTGAGTCATCCACCAATAACTCATCACGTGGGTTCATAAAATCATCGAGCAATTGCTCGAAGGGGACAGGTGGTGGGATTAGGATATGTACATGACCAATGTTCTCAAGGCAAGAATCGATCATGGCTTAAATTGCCTGGAGTTTATTGAGCTCTTGGGTAATCCTAACACGGAGTCCGTTTGTTGGGGTGGGTACAAATGGATTCGCATCCTCCATGATGAAGAATGGAACAATCAGATGGAAATTACAAAACAAACACATAAAGAAGAAGATAGACTAGGAGAAAGCTAATTGACAGGTAATAAGATCTCACTAGAAAGGAATCTAGTGAGTAGACCTAAGATAGATAAAGTCTGAACCTATACTATTCCCCACGCAACGGCGCCAAAAACTTGATGCGGTCATTGTAAACGCAATATGTTTTACAACTCCCTATTTAGAGTACCTAATCGTTGTAGTGTAGTATAGCAAGGACTCGGGGTTGTTATCCTTCTCTAGGGGAATAACGTCTGAAGGGTCGAACTAAACCTAACTAAGATCTAAGAGGTTGAGAGAAGATTATTTTTGTATTTTTTATGTTTTTATGAAAGCAATTAAAATTTAGGTTTTAAAGATAGGTTTTGGTTTTAAACTAATTAAACTAATATTAAATCTAAACTAATTTTGGGGGAAACTTATATGGTAAACGAACATATTTACTTAATCATGAATTACTCCTTAGTTCGCTTCTCCTAATCCTATTGCTTTGTCACACTTTTGATGATCTGTGTAAGTATTTCCTAGGTCATGAGCAGATTACATGAATCCGCCGTCTATGTAATATTTTGTTAAGGTAACGCACAGGTAAGGTAGTATGAAGACTATTACAAGGCCCCTAAGAGTACATTACATGCATTAAAATACTTAAGAGGGATCAACCATATTAGGGGTAAGGTAGTATGAAGACTGTTACCGATGGTATCCTTTCTACACACTCGCGTTTCCCTAGACGTCTATGCTTATGAAATATTTTATAGCCACTTTTCTAGTGTCTAACGCGCATATCCACCACAAGAAGCAATATTGTTAGATATTAGAAAAAGACTCGGTCACCCCGTGTATTTTACTGTTTATTATAGCTCGTAGTTTAATAGTTAAAAGTACATTTTTCGGTTTTAAGTCGGGTACTAATACCCGGTATATTGTAAGTACTATATATAGTCTCTTCCAACTTTGGAAGAGATAAGCTAGTCATAATTCATTTTACAAAAGAAAACACTTTCTCTCTTTAGAATTTCTCTCTCAAGTGTTTCTCTCTCTAGAAACTAGCCCGAGCCAAGAATCGACCCCGTGTTATGATATAGGATATACCACAGAAAGTCTGGAGATCCGGGATAACCAATGGTGGTGTATCCCCTCCATAGTAGTGCTTAAGACGGTGGCAGTTGACTTTGAAATTAGAACCATCGGCATAAGACAACTTGGCAGTGCCATAAGGATAAACTT
>BQNB010198269.1:0-11148 GCA_026074375.1 Tanacetum coccineum | reverse complement strand
TTTACTCTTTGTAATTTCTTCTAGCTCCTTGCTAGTTCGTTAATAAATTTCTGCCGTTCTAAAAAAAAAAATAGGAATCTAAAATATCCATTCGCATACTTCAAAATGAATGATTACAATAAATAGAAAAGGGAAAACACCCTTATTTTCCACAAAATATTTTATGAAAAATAAGGAAAACAGAGATCGCGTTCAAGTGAGTGTTTTTCAATAAAATTCTCTACAAAACACAAAACATGCATTTCTCAACTTACAAGAGAAACTACAAAACACATTTTTTTTGTTTTCCTTGTTTTCTTTGTAATCCCCTTTGTTTTCTTGAGAATAGAAAACAATGTCATATGAACGCGTTTTCTATGTTTGTGGAAAATCAAATCCCCTCAATTATTTACAAATCTAAAAATACAAAACTAAATTTTTTTTCTCTAACTAAACGCAACCTGTGTGTTCCTAACTTCTCTGTTTTGATGTACATTCACTGTCCAAAAAAAGAAGAATACAAAAAACCTTTGCCAATGAGTATTCAATAAACACCTCATCAATCTTGCGTTAAATATTCGTTTACTTATTGAATAAACGAACATTAACAAGATTTTATTTCCGTTTAATTAAATAAACGAACATGATCTAAAATCTCATTCGTTCATTTATCAAGGCCGTCTCTAAATTTCTAAAAAATTTGAAGGCCCTGTGCAAGATTACATGATAAGACATTTTGAGAAGAAATGTTATATAAAATGTCATTATTTATAAGATATAATGAAAAATAGTTATCTAAACGTTTAATATATTGTTAAGGGGACAAATTTTGAGGGCCCTAAAAATTTTGAGTCCCTGTGCGGTCGCCCATCCCGTACACCCTCAAAGACGGCCCTGTCATTTATGTCCGTGAACGTTTGATTATACGATTAAATTTTACATGATGTCTCTTAATAATTCACGTGTCAAGCTTGCTATATAATTTTTCTCAAGCAATCTTTAAAGAAATAGAAACAACAAATGCACAAATTTAACGTAACGATTAACTCAATTCAAGTTAACGTTCAATTACCGTAAAACAAGCGCTAACTAACTCATCATCTCTTCCACCATAATTGTAGCTTAACTTATTCATCACTTCATTTCTACTCATATAACTAACTAATTTACGCGTTTCTATCGATTTTACGTATCCAAGTTAACATTCATTTACAGTTAAAAATAAGAATACAATTATATGCAATGCAATGCTAAAATGCATAGTTGTTAACATCCTGATCCACATATTAAATCTTACGATTTTACGATGCCGCAAAGCAAAAAACGATACCGATTTTACGTAGGATCTTTGCAAGCTTAAGATCTTAAGGATCCCGATCTTGACCATAGGATCTTAAGATCTAATTCGATATGGTCTTACTTTTCTTGAACCACAAACTAAAAAACTCTAAAGTTATGAATTATGTTTTATAAAATTTTAAACAACATGTTAATCTTCTTAAACATTCTATAATCATAATTTATAACAAAATTTTCATTAAACATTCATGTAATTTTACGTTTATGTAGATTTCTATAATCTTTTTACTTAGTAAAGGAAAACGAAAAGTGGAAACTTTTGCATTTAAAAAAAAAGAATCTTTCCTTGTTAGGTATGATGCTTCAAAATTTTTATTATTTTTCAATATATGTTTAATTAAAAAGCTTAAATACTTTTAAAATTGGCATTATTTTGGTGGAGAAATCTGATAAAGAAAAAAAACACATAAAAATATATGTGTCAAATTTATAAAAACAAAAACTTGAAAAAAAGAGGAGGTAAATAATAAACTTAGATAGTTTTAATTTGAAATAAAATGGTTTAGAGTTAAGTGTATATTTATAAATTTTACATATTTTTATTATGACTTTATAAAAAAACAAATAAACCCTTTTAAATTTCTATAAACTTATAAACAGAAAAAATAAAAATTATAAATATATTTAAAAAACATTATGTCAAAAGCTACGTCTGTAGCACGGGAACTTAAATACTAGTAGTACTTAAAAGAATATTAATTTAAATTGGTGAACCGTTTTATTATTTTTGAATTTGAAAGTAATGACGTGGGGCCCTCGAGAGTACTTGATTAGTCAACTTCAAAAATGATAATTGATGTAAGCTGGGCTTGCGTGTATTTTTCTTTTACACCTTGTTTCGAGTCTAAATTTTAAAGAATGGAAAGAGATGAGATGGAAAGGGATGGTGAAGGGATGACATGATGAAGAAGGTGGTTATTACAAGTTGTGTTCTCCAGTTTATACTTTTTAGTACAAAGGAAAAGAAAGTGAAACAAAAAATTACCAATTTACCCTCCAAAATATGTACCGTATACATTTTTATCATTAATAAACGCCGCAATTCATAGAAAAAAAAATCAAGACTAATAGATTTCTAATTGATTTCTATCTATAAACAATCAATTATTTTTTGAAAGAAAAAAAGTCATTGAGAAAAGCTTGATAATAGAGGGATTTAAACACCGCAATTCATAAGGGATATAAAAGAAATGGAATCGTAATAATCGAGGAAACAATGGAAGGCATACATTTAAATTATAAAAAATTAAAACCAAATAATTGTTGCAACAATCAAGATAGAATGATACAGCGTGTTGCTGAAAAAAGCAAAGAAAAAAAACGCAATAGGCTAACAGGGGCACAATAGTAATTTAACAGGGGCATAAGATACTTTCCTTAGCAATCCGCCCAATTTTGGACGGAAAGCATATTGCATAAAAACTCATACCCTATCTTATAAAGAATATTAAATTAAATTGGTGAAGTGTATTTATTATTTTGAATTGAAAGTAATGAGTGGGGCCGAGAGACATTGATAAGTCAACATCACAAATGATAATTAATGTAAGCAGGGCTTGGGTGTATTTTTCTTTTAGAATGACAACTTATATAAGAACTCTGAAAAGGAAAAAAAACAAAAATATAATACAAATCATCTCTCCAGGTATTAAAAGATAAAAATACTCTATGTACTATATCAGATAACTTATTTTGCAGTATGAACTCTTAAATGTGTTGCGTCACCTTTTTGACCGACAACTTGTACTTTTTTTTTCTTTATAACCGGTTGAAACCCTTTTAAGCGCAACGCTAGTCATTTAGCCAACGAACGTTTGCAACGTTGGTGTTTTAGCTAACATTCGAATATTAACAAAAAATTATTTTTTTTATTATTTTTAAAATTTTATACACGGTTTTATAAATGTTTCCATACCTGGTTTTATACGCACATTTTTATAAATCTATTAAGTGTCGATCACTCACGGCCTGAGTGACCACCCCTTAGGGGGAGATTGTTATAAATCTATTAAGTGTCGGTCACTCATGGCTATTTATCTTGTAATGTCGTGTGTAGTTGTTTACGTTATTTCTTATTAAATATCCCACATCTCTTCCCTATGTTAACTTCTACACTTTCCTTCTCCTATAAAAGGAAGGTTAGTAGGAAGAGAGTGAGTAGTCAAACATTATGCAATATTATCCATCTTTCTTTTCTCTCATCTTTGTCTCTAGTTTCACTCATTCTCTCATATCTCTGTCTCTCTCTCTAAACTCTAAATCTATCTTGTAAGGAATGATATAGTAATTGTATGATTACTACGGGTGTGTTTGTTTTATTAAGATGTTTTGGGTCTGAATCTGACTACCACGTCTTATTGGTAAGAGATGGTTATAAGGTCTGAATCTGAATAAAATAATGTTGTTTGTTTTTTAATAATTGTCTGAGTGGTTTTAATTGTCTATCTTATAAAGTATATATTAAATCGTAATAATACGATGAATAAGAAACTTGTGTAAAATGAAATAAAACATATTGATCTTAAATTTAACACAATAATAAACCATTAAATAAATTATCTTAATACATATCCAAAATTTAACTTAGTAAAAAACTATTACACGAATTATTTTTAAAATAAAACACGAGTTTAACGCAGTGAAGCAACAATTAACTAACGTATCTAAAATCAAATAATTCAATACCTAACTTGCATTATTTATTTCATTATTTTTGGGTTTTAAAAGCACTGATTGTACGTGTCAGTTTGTTTTTGAAAGCAACATTTTCGTTTCAAGTCTTTCGAAATACATTTTCATTTACGATCCTAAGTATATAAAACTACTACACTCATAAGTCACAACCCTTACACAAAGAAAAAACTAAGCAACACTAGCGGTGAGTCAAAAAACCGAAAACCGAAAACGAATCGAACCGAAAACAATCAAACCGAACTAATAACCAAACAATTTGCCAAAACCAAACCGAAACGAACTACAAATTCGGTTTGCACGCTGGATATGGGTTTGACAATCTGAACCGAAAATCAAACTCATATAAATATATATTTCTGTTATGTATTTATACATATAAAAAGAGCATTAAAATTTTATTCTTATATAAAAAAAATTATGCTTGATTTTTTATTTTTATTTTGCAAAATATCTATGTAGTATATTTTTTAAAAATAAATGGTGTAAATCGAGTTATTCGGGTCAATCCGAAAACCGAACCGAATTCAAATTCAATTTTCGGTTCGGTTTATTTTCCGAGTTGACCAAAAAAAAATTAAACGAACTAACCGTACCGAACAACCCGAAAACCGAACCGATCAACACCCCTAACCAATCCAATGTGGCACACTCCAAACAATTTGCTAAATTCAAATTTTCGGCCCACTATTTTTCTATTATGAATTCGGCCCATGTTCAAATTGTCAGATGACCCACCTAAAACCTAAACCTAGATATAAAACTCTCACTAATGTATTCCTTCTCTTTTCAAACCCAATGCAGCCACCATTGTATATGCTCACGTCAAAAACCAACATCACAAAAATATGCTTTCTTATGCAATCTCATCTCCTTTTCTTTTAAAACCCACCATGTATTATAGACCAAATACTTTGGAAACTATAACCACAAGTTGATGACATAAAACCAATAATGATTTTTAAGGACATGTTCTTGTAATGGGTTAGGTAATTTTTTTATTTACTTTGAAGCAAAGATAAATATATAAAGATTTTATGTGAGATCTTTGTTTTCTTGTTTATGTTATATATTTTTTTCTTTGTTCTATTTATTTGCAAAACGCAAACAAAACTTGGTCTGGCTGAAGATTCTGCAGTCAAGAGATGGTAAGATCTAATCATCACCTCTTACTCGGGTAAGATGTATTCTCTCTTACCGCGTCTGACTCACCATAAGAAAACAAACAAACCTTATGTCTGACCGCGTCTGACTGAGGTAACAAACACACCCTACAACTTCCAAATAAACTTATGTTTCCTTTATCATTTACACAAAAAATAATATTATTCAGGCCATTTTCTTAAGTAATGTAAACCTATTGGAGTTCTATACGGATGATTAACAATCTTAAACATTACTTTGTGTGTCAAACCTATAGAACGTTCAAAGTGGTTTATTCCATTAATTGATATAGCTTAATGATTTTCAAAAAAACTAATAATTTCTTTATTATATTGCAGCTCTTTATCCATTGTCATCCAAGTGACATGGCAGTTTTAGCAACAATCGAAGAAGATGTGATCTTTTGACCTTTTCTTTTATATAAAATGAAGTCTAAAAAAATTATTAACTTTTAAGTTGGTTGAATTTTAGATAAAAGAGACGGGCGGTAGTGTTTACACATGGTGCCACGACTTCTCAAAGGAATCAGATCTTTGTAATAGTACCCTCATCAGTGCAACGGTAGAATCGTAACATTTTAAAGTTTTGTTTACATACTAAAAATGAACTTATATTGTTATAAATAACATCATCACTGCAGGTCCTTAAAGTGTTTCCACGACTCGATGTAGTCATCTTTACTGAAGGTTAGCCATACATTAGCGCTGATGTTTAATTGCTACTGAAGGCAAACCGACTAGAAGTGGCAAAAATAGGTGGGTCGGGTCGGCTTTGGGTCGCAATCTTGATGGGTTTGGGTCTAGACGAGTCTTCTAAAAACATTGGTTTAAATGGGTCCGGTCCGGGTCTAGATAGGTTTTTGTCAATTTAAAAAAAATTGAGTAAAAGCTAAGATGCTCTATGTGACCTAAAAATTTTGGATAAAAAACGGTTAATAAAATAGTTAGTACATCTAAGTGCTATACATACTAACTAATAGCTACGATGCTTTACGTTACTAAATTTCTATTATACGTTTTTATCCCAAAAGTTTTGGTCTCATAGAGGAATTTTGGCTTTTATCAATTTTTATTTTTTTAAAGTGATCAAAGCTTATCTAGACCCGAACCCAACCCATATAGACAAATGTTTCTAGAAGACCCGTCTAGACTCAAATCAATCTAGACCTGCGACTCAAACCCGACCCAACCCACCTATTTAGCCACCTCTAGTCGGTTTCTTCAAAGCATTAAAAAATTTAAAATACAACACTAATCGTATGGATAACCTTCAGTGGAAGATGACTACATCGTGGCCGTGGAAACACCTTTTAAGGATAATGCTCATTGATGTTGTTATTTATACTACATAAGTTCATTTTTAATCTATGTACACAAAACTTTAAATATGTTAGGAATTTTGACTCTACCATTTCACAGATGAGGATACCATATCAAGATCCGATTCCTTTGAGAAGTTGTGGCACCATGTGTAAACATTACCGCCCATCTCTTTTATCTAAAAGTTAACCAACTTAAAAGTTAATAATTCTTTTAGACTTAATTTTATATAAAAGAAAAGGTCAAAAGATCACCTCTTCTTCGACTGTTGCTAAAGCTGCATGTCACTTGGATGACAATGGATAAAGAGTTGCAATATAATAAAGAAATTATCAATTAAAAAAAAAATTATTAAGCTATATCAATTAATGGAATAATTCTACAAGTCTTGATACACAAAGTAATGTTTAAGATCCGTCTGACCTCTTTAATTTCAAGATGTTTTTAAGAGCCCACAAGGCCAAACTTCATTATATAAAAATAAACCTGAATGACCCAAAATATTTTGATAGTTTTCCGGTTCAACCCATTTGGATGAATTTGTGTATTGTGAGGTACCTTACATACACAAAGAAAAATATGATTTCTATTAGGCAAAGCGCATACTCATTTATGAACACATTCTTCTTTTGAGCAACATAAAAACTCTAAGTTGATGCACAAGCTTCTTACCGCAAGTCTTCTTATGTCAAAAGTCAAAACTACACAGATATACTCATGTAGTCGTATAGCTTATGCAGTGGCTATTGACTTAAATCACACCATCAATTGCATGAAGTCATGACTCATGACCACCAACTGCCCATACATATTAATCACGCCCAACAGTTCATACATGATCAGATGAGTCTTCTTGTTTACCGCCATTGCTCTTCACGATCTTTGCTATTTGGAGATTACAATAAGCACTCAATTGCGTCTCTACATACATTAACTCGGCTATCAACATGACAGCCTTGGTAAATCTTTGTATAGCATACACCCCATTATTGTTGTTGATAGAGTGACAAGCGGTTAGCGTTTATATAACTTATGGATTCCATAACACAAATTTTTGTCTATCATTGATGAGCCTGCAGGAGATAGGTAAGAGGATGATCAGCATAAGATATGTAAATTGCTTAAAACTGTCAAGTTATAAAAGTTACATCTCAATTCTGTTAAAGTCGAGAATTATCACGTTCAAGATCAAGAATGTCCTATGGTCACTTGACTGAGTAAGAATTTGCAGCAATATGGTCAACGGCTTTGTCACGAATCCTTTGCTTCCTCCAGCTGCCCAAGCTTCATCATGTAATTCCGCCATCATCTTGCTTCATTACTTTGTCCATGGTCATGATTATGAATTTCATCTTCAGGAAAGACATGCCATATCGCATGGCCTTCATAGTTTAACATCATGTTATGGAATATGATACATGTGTACATCATATTTTTGGGTTTGATCGTTCGTGCAAGGTTATGAATTAATGCCCCCAGTCTTTCTAGGATACCAAATGCACGTTGAACATTTTTTCTCGTGGATGAAATTACGTATCCTTAAATTATGTTGTGTAATTTATAATGTAGCTTTTAACACTTATGTAGCTCTCACTTGAGCTTCAATTCTAACTTTAGCTAGTTTTAACAAACATGTTTTTGACATTAGTATACATCGATCACACACGTACCCTCTAACTTTAACAAACAGAATTAAAGCCATGGCCAAACGCCTCACAGTGGCTACAAACTAATGGCTTCCAAGCATATTCAACATTCACTCACTTGGTCACTTCTTATCATCTTCCCCGACCTACTGAATAGAGTGCTCATTCCCCGTAATACTCCAACTTCAAGAGGAACTCAAAACAATTTTATCTAGATAGGGATTTTACAAGGAACGGTCTTTTTTATACTTACTTCTGGATCCCATTTTTGCACTATGAGGTTTTCCACTAACCATCCAAGGACATAGTTCAATTACATAGGTCATTCCTTCTTCATTTTTAAACTTGAAAAAGCACATAACATCATCCACCACAATATCTCCCAACCCATACCTTCCCTACATTCTCCTTATGTTGCACCTCACAAAGAAAACCACAGATTGTTAATTTCCATTTTCCACTACCTTCCTAAACAAGTTTCTTCTGCAAATACAACTACCTCGTCACCTTTATCGTTTATAGCAGCAGGGACATAGAACAGCTTATTCTCCAATTGATTCACAAACTTACTAATTACATTGGCATATGTGATCTTGTTGGTTCATCTTTATTCATTTCATCTACTTTTTTTTGCAGAAAAATCACTCATTGAGGCGTCTATAGTCTATACAATCATTATTATCAACAACGTGATTTATATCATCAGACACTTACAGAGCAATGATGACATTTAGCAGAACAAATTCCTCTGTTCCACTAGATTTATCATGACTATTCACTCCTAGTTCACTCTCCTCCCCACAACCATATCCATTGACGACGTCAGCCTCAACTACCTTCTTGCTCGCTATTTCCTCTTTCTCAACAGTAATTGAATGAGTATTACATTTACAATGAAGCTCACACACCGTATCCCCAGACTTGAATGGTAATTTTATCGTCCTTTTAGAAGAACAGCGCTTTAGCGGACATGGTGACAAAATACAGAATCCTAATGTCTCAATTAACCGTCAAATTCCTTCAATTTACCCATATGTAAGATCCTATTTCTTATTAGATTTGGTGAAGGTCTAAGAACTGATCAAAGTTCATCATGGTTAAAAAGCCAAATATACAACTATGCAGAAACAAAGTCATGTAATCATGGTAATAATAATTGGTTTCAAGTATAAGCCAATTGGAATAAATATCATGACCTCCCTTTGTGAATATACAGTCTCCAATAGAACGCGCTTATCTGAAAACTTAAAACTTACTGAGAATGCCAAGAAACTACGTGAGTCTAATATAAATGACCAATTCAACAAAATTTGAAGGCGTAGACTAGGCTTTTGTTCTTGAATCAAATCAGCAGTTTGTCAGGGTCAACTTTTAGTGAATAAGTAGAGAAGATGCACACAAGTTCTCATACCCAGATACCTGCACCAACGTTAACAAAAGTCTAATTATTACATTGGATAATGAGCAAAAAAGTGCACCACCCCAAAATCCATGACGCCATGAGTAAGTAACCGATTATGAGAATAAATAGGCACAAAAGTTGGGATGGTGATTAAACATTGTGCTTGAATATGTCAATATGGTGTCAGGGCTAAAATATCATTTGGCTAGCAATCAAACCTGTGTTGAGAAGAGCTAAAATCTAAACAAAATTAATATAAAATCAAATACGACTAATGCACTTAAGAAATTTAAAAATAGAATAAAGGAAAGGAAGAAAGTTCTTACATTCATATTCTACTCTTAAACTTTCCCCTTTCCATCACTCCCGACAGCATCAGTCACCAAAGTCATTGGTCTCTCATCCATGACTTCATCTATGATACCAAACTCCTTGGCCTCTTCTGGCGTCATAAAGTGGTCTCGATCCATATTCTTTTCAATGACATCAATAGACTGTCCCGTATGCTTTGCATATAATGCGTTTAGTGAATCCCAAACACGAACAATCTGCTTAGTGTGAATAGATATGTCTTTAGCTTGACCACTGTATCCACCTGAGGGTTGATGGATCATGACACTGGCGTTAGGAAGAGCTCGTCTCTCCCCTTTTGCACCAGCAGCCAAGAGAAGAGAACCCATTGAAGCAGCCTGACCCAAACATATAGTGCTTATTGGAGAACGGATATACTGCATGGTATCATATATCGCAAGACCTACCAAAAGAAGTATTAAATACATCATTTTAGTAGGGAAATCACAATTGCATATATATATACCTCTAATGAGATCATTTATATAGACAAGAACTGTGAAACTAAACTGTACTGTAAGGACATGATGTATTAACAACCGGGTTTTACTTCTAATTAGATATCAGTGATATCATCAGAGCCCATATGTCAAGTACAAATGTTTAGAGCACGATTTCAAAGTAGGATATAACTAAGTTGTTAGGTTAACCGTTAACATATAATTTTAAGTTACAAAAAATGAATACAATATTTCTTAGGAGATATATAGCAAGTATATGATATATATGATATAATGCAATGCTCCATTTCAACTACAAAAATAAACAGGACACGTGAAGACTGATGATAGTTGGGATACCCAACTATGATCAATCACATAACATATATCAAATATGACACATACATGATACATCCACAAAAGTGCATATAGGCTTTGATGAAACCTTCTGAATTGGATTCCAAAGAATAAGATCCATAAGCACATTTCACATCAATGATGGAACATAACCATAGCTTGACAGACTGCATCCTCTTGGGCCACTGCTAAATACATGGTGTAAGGTTATCCTTAAATGACACGGAAGAGGACTGGGCGACTGGCCAAACTGTAAACGTCATTCCCGCATTCTACACTATAAAAAGCCCCCTGCTTCTTACATTATTAGTGAGCTAGCATATAATAAATTACAGGTAGCAGGCGAAAAAATTCACATTACAATATATTTTTTAAGAGTGTAGTCATGTAGCTACAGAACTAAGTATGTTATAGATTAGTCACAATGGTATGCTAACAGC